>JBCJKF010104921.1:0-10358 GCA_039654545.1 Plocamopherus ceylonicus
TCATACAAGGTTTCGAGAGATGGTAGTTTCAAACCGATTAATTTTTCTGCGTTCCTAACAACTGAATTTAATCTTCTTATGTCTTTCTTTGCTGTTCTATCAAACCATACTATAATTGATTGTGTTAAGATGCTCTCTATCATGGCTCTATAAATATAGGATCCTTCATTTTATACGATCACTTGGGATATAGAATGTATGCCATGTTTTTGACAAAAAGCTGGACTTGTTCTTCTGTTTAGAATGAGTATGTGTATGGAACTAGTGGGAATACACTTTTAACTTGATACTTTTTATAATAGTCGGATTTAATGTCAGAGTCAGAAAAGTGAAAATGTTGGTTGGACAATTAACAATTTTAAGGAGCAAATTTCGCTACCAATCTATAGGTAGGTTCTGGAGAGTGTCTCAGATCTTAGTCTTCAGATACCTGGTAGTGAGATAATAATTTGTCAGACGTCTAATTTTGTAGTGATAGAAGTCTGCAATTTAAACTAGTGGTATATGTATGCCTGCAGGTTATAATTATTCTCAAATGGTTAGGATATGAATATGTGACATTGGTCAACATGTATGAATAGGATTTTTTGTCGATCCAACTTTCCATAAAAGCAATGAAGAAATGCTGTTAATGTTCTTACACATTCCACCTTAAAGATGACACTACGATTTATTTACTTTATACCACAATATCTACCACAGCAAGCCTTGGCTTTCACATCAAACTTTCTGGGTGGTATGGTTACAGGACAAGAACTAATAGCTCCAGGCCCCCCACGCTAAATTTACTGCACTCTTTTTTCACTTGTTTCGCTTTCAATCTAAGTCTAAAGGAGTAAACTGGTGCCTCAATAATGCCAATTATGTTTCTCCTTCTCACCTCATGACAATGTCACAGACAAAATGCATGCATTCAACTCCAATACCTGCTCTCTTCCTATGTCCCAGAACATGAAGTAAGCGTGCTTGTCGGTGGAGGTTGTAACACATTTGACATGATATTCACAGAGTAAAAAGTAAAACAATTGTGGGGGAAATCAAATATATGTATATTTTTTTTATTTCTTCTGAAGAGGTTTCAGAAATAAGGAGCTTCTTGTAACAGTCAGTATCTATATATATAATACCGCTGTATTTATAAAGTTTTTCCCTCTTTCAACTACATTCATCTTTCCTTTTACTTTAACAATTTTGTTGGATCCTTTCTTTTTAAAAAGATAAAAAGGCAAACAGAGCACACAACTGAGCTCTCATGCAAACCATATTTAGCCTATATATCTCTATGCCTATATGTATACTTTATTTATGCCTAATATTCTTTTGATAAACCCATTCTAAGGAAAAGAGAGAAACAAAGAGCCCTTGTAGGATTTAAACCTGAGTGCAGAGTGTAGTTTTGTGGTACTGTTTGTGTTCACAGATGAGGTAGGTTGCACAAACCCGGATTACTGTATGCAGGTGTGCCAGACCAAGGCAGGATGCAGTAACATCGCCTACCCCTTGCTGGTGTTAAGGCTCATGCCTGAAGGTAAGGCGGCCACAGCAGCTGTTGTGGTTATTATGATAATAATGATGATAAAATAGTAATGATGATTGCGATAATAATGATAATAAATATTCTAATGATCAAATTAATATTGACTATAATACTAATACTACAAATCATGAAATTCGTTTTCATGATAACATGTTTAGTAATAATAATAATGATAATAATAATGATAATAATAATAATAATAATAATAATAATATAGTAATAATAATAATGATAGTAAAAATGATCATTATAATAATAATGATGATAATAATAATAATAATAATAATAATAATGATAATAATAATAATAATTATTATTATTATTATTATTATTTCATTATTATTATTATTATTATTATTACTATTATTATTATTATTTTTATTATGACAAGGAACTGATCATTATAATTCAAAAATTGGATACTTGTAATGTTGGTAATAGTAACAGTAATGATAATAATGCTAATATTATAGAAATGATTCCGGTGACCTTACCTGTACCCACATGTCCAAACCTAACTACATGTATGTCCAGGAGCCAGAGGCCTGATGATGGCCGTGATGATGGCCGCCCTGATGTCCGACTTAGACTCCATCTTCAACAGTACCAGCACGCTCTTTACATTGGACATCTGGAAGCGTCTCCGCAAGAGGGCGTCCAACGTGGAGCTAATGGTGGTTGGACGGTACGTGCGGCAAAACATTCCTGTCTCCCACCACCCCCGTTCCCCTTTATCCAGGATTGCGACGCATTCAACTGCATTTTCTTCCTAACTTAAAATTTTTTTTAATTATATTTGCATATTTATTAACCGCCAAAGTGGAATTTGTCTCCTGGTTTTTTGGCCGAAAACCGAGTGTCAGCCACAAAGCAGCACCGCGAACGGAGGCAATTAGTGTAACTAACCTCGCCAAAGGATTAAATGCCAATGAACTGTGTTTATGGAGCACCGGACAAGCAGTCACCCATCTGAACAGTGACTATGGTCAATGCTGCTTGACTGAACTCATTGATGAGTTTTGCTCACCACTGAGCTATCGACGCCCCACAATGAATTAAAAGATAAAAAAATAGAATTATTTTGAGAAATTGAATGCAATTTACACTCGCTGTGCTAACAATCTTCTAGAAAATATTTTAACCCTTTTGTTCTTTGATATTGCTCTAATTTGTACCGGACATGTTTGTTTAAAGCATCCCTTTGAATTTTATTGCCTTTATTTCTGGGTTTTTACTTTGAAAGGAAAGTTGATGTTCGTTTGGTTGATGATTTTCCCCTACCTGTCATTATAAAATCATAGGCATATTAGATATGTTTGTACTTCATATTCTCCCCCTCAAAATGCTGTAATTCATCAATCAATTCCTCCCCAAGGCGGCGTGCACTAGGTTGATAATTTTGCCCGTTCACTATGAGTATAAACAAAGGCTTAAATAGACACCCTTTTGTGTAAGTTTTCAGCCGGTAATGTACAGCATGCAAAAAAGGAACTCACGTCCTGTGCAAAATCACAATAAGTTTGGGAAGTGGATGTTCGCCTGAATACTGCGGGAATAGAATTCACATCAAAATAGCGTTACACGGTGAACTACCGAGTCAAGGGGTCGTAATCGGTTAATTTGCATAAACGGCAATCAAGCGAGGGATGAAAATGTCTATTAAACCCTTTGCTTGCACTCGCATTGAATGGGCGAAACCATCAACCTAGTGCGTGGGAGGCCTTAGACGATGAAACTTTACAATTGACTGTTGGGCATTTCACCCAGTGACTTTTTGGACAAAAGTAATATGGACAACGTCTCTAACAGTGATTCGAAGGCCGGGCTCCCATAGATCAAAACACAAAATATGTCTCCTTATAGGCAAAGCCTGTCACGCATATTGGCAAAAGTGTGCAGATGCTGAAACACGCTTCATGACTTGTCGGCAAGAAGGTGTATGCATATTCTTTTTTTGAGAAGTGACGCGACACCCCTACATTGAGTAGACCTGCACAGACGCCACTAGTGAATAAAATATTGTTTTAAAGTTAAAATTTTATCAAATAAATTACATATTCAGAATCAGCACCCCAAAATTACTAAAGTCTTTGCGGTGGAGACATGTTTACAGTGTATTTAAAAAAGTTTGCCATTTGATTTTTAATTGTGTTTATCTGCTGAGCTAAGCCTAGGCCATAGCCTAGATCGAGCATAAAATCTTCATTTTATGTGTTGATTTTAGTAGGGGACCCCTTGTAAAGCACTCTGAACACTAGTGGATATTGTGCTATGTAAAAACTCTCCCTTTTATGTCTTCTGTACCCCTGTAGAGTGTTCATCTTCGTCATGGTGGGCGTCAGCATGTCGTGGGTGCAGGTCATCAAAGAGAACCAGAAGGGCCAGATCTTCATGTACATGCAAGAGGTCACCAACTACGTGGCCCCACCACTAGGGGTCATCTACGTGCTGGCCGTTTTGTTTCCATTCATCAATGAGAAGGTCAGTGGCTTTAGAGTTTTGACTTTAATCTTGTTATGAAATATATACTCTCCAAAGAAAAAAAATCAAAACAAAAAACAAACAAAACAAGACAAAAAACCCCAAACCCACATAATATAATGTTGAAGGGTCTATCCTCAAAAGGCAATAATAACTAGTGAAAAATGAAGCCTATCATCTTCACTGACAAAGTTCTGTGAGATAATTTTAGCAGACGAGATTTGAATTGCTGATTGATGGAAACATGTTTTGTACAATTTGTGTGGTATGGTGATATAATTAATGTGACTAAGGGATGAAAGAACATTGGAGGCAAAACTTGATCACAACCTCTTTTATAATTTCTTTTTTCATTAATTTTTTTCAATGAAGCTTCCGACATTGAATTTCCCTGGCACTGCGACATCCCTTTACAGTATATCTTATAACTTTTGAATCTTTAAATTAATCTGGCTCACATTCTCTTTCATTGTAGAGAATTTTTTTTCGTAACGTCTCAAAGCTCCTTTGAGATTGGCCAGTGAGGCTTCAAAATAGGAGACATTGCTTAGGCCAACGATATATCAGCATGAGTATCATTTAAATCAAATTGTGTCATGCTGATGATTTGGCTCATGGCACACAAAGATGTAAAATGTGCTCATGCCGATTTATCGTGGATTGGTAGATTGCACATAGATAAATCTAGATGTTTACACTCAAAGGTAAGTAACTCAAACTTCATCCACATAATATTCAACCCAATTTACCATCTCTATTAATGTCTTTGATAAGTGGCCGAGACATAACTCTTGTTTTATTCACATCTAAAATGCTTCACGCATGATAACCCTGTGAGCTTTCCACCCTTGTTTCCAGGGAGCCTTCTGGTCCCTCATGCTGGCTCTCCTCATCGGCATGATACGGCTGTTCAGCACCATCTTCCTCAAAGGTGAGGAGTTCTGTGGCTCCATCGACAAGCACCCTGAGCCCCCCACCCTGAAAAACTTCCAGTACATGTACTTCTCTATGTTCACCACAACATTGACGGCCGTTGCTGCCATCATCATCAGTTTGCTGTCAGGAAAACCAGACGATAAACTGGTAAGGAAAAAGCCGTCTGCTTCACTAAGCCAGACCTTCCTCAGTGGAGATGAAATCAAAATCACTCTTTATTTTATTGCTTGACTTCGGGTGTCGATAGGAGATACCATGATGAAAACATTATGCTTGCATACTACATAAATACTATTCATTGAACGCATTTAATGGGATCAGAACGGAAGTGTTTAAATGATTTTAAGAGAAGAAAATAAACCATATTTCAAATGTTCACTTTATGTTCCAGTAGAATGAGATGAGAACAGAAGCGTGTGAATGAATTATGAGAGAAGATTTGTGGGTTTTTTTCCTCAATAGCTCTTCCGCACAACATTCTGGACCCGATTCCGACCCGGCCACGTGAAATCCGAAGAATGGGGATCTACTGATTCTGAGAGCATGGAAGAAGACTATGAGGAAAACAGTCTGGACGTTGTTGCCAGTGAGTCCAAGATAATAATTATAATAAAAGTAATAATAATGATTATAATAATAATGATAATAATAATAAAAAATATTAATAATAATTAAATTATAATAATAGTAATAATAATTATTAATATTATTATTATTATTACCATTATTCCCATTATTATTTTATTATTATCATTATTATTTTTATTATTATTATTGTTATATTATTATTATTATTATTATTATTATTATTATTATTATTATATTATTATCATTATTATTATATTATCATTATTATTATTTTTTATTATTATTGTTATTATTATACACTTATTAATAATGATAAGTATATTTTTATATAGATTGAAAGAATCTACCAAAAAATAATAAGATGACTGGCTTTAGAACAAAACAAACTGAGAGAAACACAGCATGCTCATTGTAAGGGTAGAAAGACATGACTTAAACCTGGTAAATAACAATTCTGAAGTCATACATCATCCTGACCACAATTGATGGATGCAAACATCACCAGCAGGTGACGAGAAAAGAATTAGTGCCTTTGAGAGAACTGCTGCAAGAAAATGATGAAGGAAATAAAAGTATAATGGTAAGACAGGGAAGTCAGGATCTTCAAGTGGTTGAAACAATGACACATTTTAAGCTGGAGGACAAGGAAGCAGATAGTCACAGGACATCTCAGAGACACATTTCAGTGGAGGTCTAGGCACGAGATGGTCACAGGATGTCACAGAGACAAATTTCTGTGGAGGACAAGTTAGCAGATAGTCACAGGACGTCACAGGGACAAATTTCTGTGGAGGACAAGGAAGCAGATGGTCACAGGACGTCTCAGAGACACATTTCATAGGAGGACAAGGAAGCAGATGGTCGCAGGACATCTCAGAGACACATTTCAGGCTGTAGAGAAGAAGGCAACTCCAAGAGATGATATTCTGTCACGACTGCTGAAAAAAAGACCATGGTAAAATTCAATTGACCTTTCTCATCCCCAGGTAACAATTATTGATCCAATGCTTAATGTGGTAACTTTCTCTCCTCTCCCCCACACCCCCTGCCTCCAGCAGGTAACAAAGAATCATTCATTCAGAACGGGGAGAAAGACAAGGAGAACGGCAAGGCCCTGTCAGATGGTGATAGTGCAGTTAAGGTCAACGGTGATGTTGAACAAGTGTTGGTCGTTGAACGTAAGTACGGTAGAGAATAACTCTGCCTTGTTACAATGGTAAATCATAAACGCCAACTATCCCACAGTGGGGTGCTGACAGCAAACATTTAGAAGTCACAAAGATATTTCTAATGGTCATTTTTATCTGAGACATTATTCATGTCCTTGCCATTATTTTAATTGTGCCGATAAAAAAAAAAAAAAAAATTCATTATTGCCATTTTCTCTTTTTTAATCTTTTTCGTTGTTTATATCTTTCCCATTTTTTCTTTTTCATTATTTTTGTCTCTGTTATTATTACTTTTGCTTTATTACATATTTTTTGTCGTGTTTTTATTTTTATCTTTGTCATTAATTTGTGTCTGTCAAAATTTCTATCTTGTCATTATTTTATCTTGGTTATTGCTTTTTATCTTTGTCATTATTTTTTTCGTTGTCTTTATTTCTGCCTGTCATTGATAGCAGTGTTCCCATTTAAGCGGCGCTCTGATCATGGCATGAAAGGCACATATCATCTTCATTGATTCTTGTCCACTTTAAGACCAATGGCCTATTATTGAAGTGTTAACTAAAAAGATGGTGCCCTATCGACGCAATCTTCCAATCAAGATTTCTACCCATTATGTTTGGGGGGGGGAAATCTTTTATAACACTGTAACACATGGTAAATATTTTCACATCAATGGCTGTAAATTTACCTGTATTTTCAATTTAGTATCAGGTCCAGGGCAAAAATTTAGATAGTAAAAATTTATGTTACCTAGCAATTGTTTCGATTAAACGGATGTTCCTATTAAGTGGCGGTCCGATAACCGGCTTGGACTGTATTATTATCCTTAGTGCCCTTGTTATCTTGTTCTTCTTTCATGTGTTTATCTTTAGCTTTATATTTATTTTTGGCTTCCTCGTTTCATCGTAATGCTATCATATTTTCATCATCTTTATCTTCATCTTCACCTTCACAATAACTTCATCTTTTCTTTTAACCTTTCATCATTTCTTTATGATTCCTTACAATTGCAGGCCCGACCATTCGCCAGATGATCCTGTCGTACATGTGCGGCTTTAGCTATGGAATGAGGGACGAGAAGAAGATAGCAGCCATGAAGGCGCATCTTGAAAAGATTTCCAAACTGGAGCAAAGCAAGTGGGAGAAGATCATTCTCAACATTTTCTTTGTGATCATCGTCACCATTGGCATTGTCATGTATGTCTTCTGGTCTGTGCACGAATTTGATACAGCTCCGTTTTATCCAGAAGGGGCCACGACTCTTCTGCCCGGTGATTCCCCTCCAGCTTGAGATTTTTAAGTTACATTTAAAAATTACAAAAGAAAAGGAGACAAATATACAACCGGACTTTTGCTCATGTCAAATACTCATTTCCCCTCCCAAGAGAACCGTCCCTCATCCCCACTTCCTTTATTCTCCCACGTAAAGATGCAAGCAAAAAAAGAAACAGGGAATGATTAATCGCGGTCGTAGAAAAGGCTCAATATGCATCGCTTGGTGCTTGCTACAATATAATTTTTGCTCTCTTTGTACTTATCATCCATCAATTACCGAGTGAGATAAGAAAGATGCAGCACAAAGATTTTGAAATATGTTACCTCCATGCAATCATAACATTTTGGACTATGTATTGCAGTTTTTTTTTTAGTTTTAATTGAACATATCCCTTTAAGTGTTAATATGTTTTGGTAGTTATATTAGGTTTCAATCAAATTCCAGGACTGATTTCTCTCCAGATCCCTTCAACTTGAAGTGGACTTATTTTACCCTTCGAAGAAAAGAATAATCAATAATCCATGAAGACTTTTATGACATTTGTATTTTTTAAAGAATTTGAAGTCTGGTAATCTTTATTGAGTGAAGAAAAAAAATGGATAAAGCAAGAAGAAAAAAAAGAAAGAAAGCAAACAAAAAAAAAAACAAACCCAAACAAAACAGAATAGAGAAACAAACCATTTTTTTTTCGGAACAACTCAAATGATGACCTGAACCTAAAAAATTATGAGAGTGAAAAGGAGAGGGCACCTGGCATATTTGTATAGAATTGGAACTCAAAAAGGTTCATTTTGAAAATCACCATTAGTTGACTGAAACTTTGCACTGCCAAGTTATCTCCGTACAGGAATAAGGCATTAGGACAGAACAGTGTTTGTTTTTCCTTTTCATATTTGCATTATATTTCGCTAATCAAACTTTCCAAGCTCTGCACACATTCTTCGCAAAAGACATAATTGAAAGCATTTTGCTCAATATTCTTTGAAATTTCTTTTCATGTCATCAAATCCTTTACATCCTTATATGCCGCCCTATAAATGAGAAATACTACAAGCGGTATAATTTTATGAATCTATATTTAAAAGAACTTAGACAATTGCGTATATATTTCATCTTGCTTTGGGGAGAGTTTTTCATCGTTGCTCTTTTAAACCAATAAGATCATTTCTTTATAACATGAAAATTTAACGAAAAACAATCATCACATTATCAGTCTTCACTACTTTTTAACATGTAATATTAGAGTATAACGTTAAGCTTTAATTTCACACCATAGTTACCTCATCCATAAAGCATTTCAGTGCTCAATAGGACATGCTTTGACAGGAGAATTT
Source organism: Plocamopherus ceylonicus (assembly GCA_039654545.1). Lineage (NCBI taxonomy): Eukaryota > Metazoa > Mollusca > Gastropoda > Nudibranchia > Polyceridae > Plocamopherus > Plocamopherus ceylonicus. Next base: position 9,322 of record JBCJKF010104921.1, read on the forward strand.
ATTGTACAATGTCATTGTGTTGCAAACTGCTAGATAACAACTAACTGCTCTCTCTTTGTTTGAATACTGAGTACGTGACCTGAGGCATTATTGATCAAATTTGCCATTTTGCATTATATTTTTATATATTCATGTATTATGATATATTGATTTATCTTTGTTTGCTTGTTCATTTTTATGCATAAATTGTAGTTGTTGCTGTAAAGTATTTCTTTTAATATCTTATCACATAAGTTATCAAAATACCATTAAAATGATTTGAGAATTAAAAACTCGCAAAAAATTAAAATTATCATTATTGTTATTCGAGGCATTCTACAACTCCTATTAAAATCCTTTTTTCTCATTTTCTTTTTTTCTTCTTTTTTCTTTTTTGCCTCTTTTCAGTTTTATGTTTATTCCTTTTTGCTATGATTGATGCTTCTTCTATTTGTTTCAACTTATGAAATTGAAATCTCCATCTTCTTTATCTCCTATTATCCTCACTCTTTATCTTCTATTTGTCATTTTCCTTTAGTCCTAATCTTAGTCCTCATGACAGCTGACAAACTCAGATAGCTGTGTATTCTTGTAAACGCGCCTTTAAGTACGCTATTTTTTACTTTCCTTTCATTGCATTAAAATCCTCCTTTTCTCTTTTTCCAATAGTTGTCTTTCCTATCCTTTTCAATAATTCCTTCCTCAGCCAATCTCTTTGTTTGCATCACCCTTTTTTGTTTCAATGACACCCCCCCCCCCCCTTTCACTTCCCCTTTCAACCTTCTTGCCCCACCCAGTCTTATTCCCCGGTACACTTCTTTCAGCATCTTGCCTTCAAACCCATCCTCATCTTCTTTCATCCCCTTACCCCTTCCAACTCTTGACCTTCCATTTACTTCTCCCTCTCCTTCTCTCTGTCTCTCTGTCTGTCCGTCTATCTGCTTGTCCGTCTAACTGTCTGTCTGTCTGTCTGTCTGTTTGTCTGTCTCTCTCTCTTTCTCTCTCTATCTCTCTCTCTCTCTCTCTCTCTCTCTCTCTCTCTCTCTCTCTCTCTCTCT
>JBCJKF010105032.1:0-10356 GCA_039654545.1 Plocamopherus ceylonicus
TTTACCATGTATTTATAGACTTCAAAAAAGCCTTCGATAGGGTCTGGCATGCTGCACTATGGGCAACAATGAGAACAATTCAAAACATTATGTATTTCAAAATAATCATCCATTTCTCTAAATTTCAACATCAAGAGAAATACCCTCTGTTGTGTTAAAGCTCTTATTTCCTATTTTTTATTGTAAAAATGTTATTTATGGCTTTGCTCATACTGTTCTTTTGATCTTTATGAAAAAAAAAACCTAGTCTTTTGTCATGATTTGTGTATTATTTTCATGAACAGCCAAGTTACTGGGGATGCTCCAGAATAGAGGTGCAGTCAAATGAAGAGGATGTCAGCCGTTTATCTAGTCAAGATCCCAAAATGTTCGAAAAAGAACCAAATGAAAGGGCTGGAATTCAAATTAAAGGACTACGAAAAGTAAGACGTTTTTTTTTTGTTCTTCTTGAGCATTTTTGACATTAACTTTACTGTTGTTCCTTGTCAGTTTCGATCTTGAAGACCATGGTTTGCCATCCTTCTCTGTCCATAGCTCATATAGCACATTTGTTGATGGGGTATTGTACATCGGAGGCAACACCGTCTAACCAGTTTGCTCTTTTTCTGCTATGTCTCTATTGCCCTTCTATTTTTCCCTCCATGATGGTTTTCTGGAGGGTATTGTGCCTTCTTATATGTCCAAAATATCTGGCCCTTCTCCTTTTAATTGAGATCAGAATATCTGTCTTTTTTAGGTTCAGTCGTTTCTTTTCTTTTTTTTTTTTTTTTTTTTTTTTTTTTTCTTTTTTTTTTTTTTTTTTTTTTTTTTGCTCACCATATCTTTCCATGAAATGCGTCCACTATGCCTGCATGACTTCATCTGGTAAGCTGCAAGTCTCTTTTCTAATGTAGAGGAGAAACCAGGTCTCGCTTCCATGAGGGAGACATAATTTTTTCTGAGATGGATTTTGGTCTGGAAGGATAAGTCATTTTGTGTAAGTTGATTGTTCAGCTTGCTTAATCTGCACTAGCTATGGCGATGTGCGTGGTGACTTCTGTTTTGTATCTGCCATCATCTGTCTTGACTGCACTGAGGTATTGGAAAGATTTGATCAGTCCAACATCTCTTTTATTGATCGTAATATGGGCCTGCCTGATGTCTTCCGAGAATACCATTAATTTTGTCTTTTTAACGTTCATCATCAAACTGAATTTTTCACTTTTTTCATTCTTCATTTACCATTTCGACAATTTGAAGTTTTAATTCACTTTCTGCTAAAAGTACGGTGTCATCTGTTTAGTGAAGATTGTTGATATGTACTCCTCTGACTCTTTTAAGCGTGGGATCTACACAATTTTGTACATATCATTGCATAGTTAAGTTAGTTTTTCTACACCAACATCTCCCAGTGCTTGCCATGATTCTGTTGTGATATTATCTACACCCACTGCTTAACCTGTATTCATTTGTTTTAACGCAGTTTCTATCACAGCTCTAATGATATGTGGGCCTTAGAGAAAATCTTTTATAGGGCTCTCTGGTCTTTTATCTCCAAAAAGATCTTCAACATACAGTATATTCTGCCCTTTGATCAACAATCTGTTCTGATTCGAACCGGATGTCCTAGATTTCTTAGTCAAGTTTTTGACTTCATTCTGCATTCGTTGTGTTTGATGCTTTGTGGAATTTTTTTTATTTGCCCATGTTTCTTTTGCTTCCGTGCATTTCTTTCTGATCAGTTTGTCCATCCCCTTGTAGTATTCAGTCCATTTCCTATTTTTCCTTTATTTCACTAGGTCTAATATTTTATCATTCATCCAAGATTGCTTGGCCTTGGAACATCATTTCAGAAGAATGTTTTTCTTGTGCTTCATTAATTGCAGATTTAAGACTTTCCCATCTTTGATCAATCATATCATTGGATTCTGGAACTTGTTCCCCATTTACCACCATCAGAGCTTCATATTTGTTTTTAAATGTTATAGCAAAAGAGTTTTTAATGTCTGGTTGTTTTAGGACTGTAATGTCTATCGTTGGTTTATTGCTTGTCGTGTTTGGTATTTTCAATTTGATTTTTGCATTTAACCTGACGGGCTTGTGATTGGAGCCAGTATCTGCATGTTTTTACACTGTTTTTAATCCATGCTTTCACTAGTATATAATCGATTTGACTTCTTACTACATCCAAATCAAGTTTTTGTAATAGAAATTACATTATGAAAAGGCAAAACTAATCACAACCTGATCATTCAATGCAAAAATAATAAATAGTAATGAGATGTGACTATACTGTTCAAAATAGCTTCATTTGTCTGCCAGGCTATTCACATTAGTACATGAAATCGGACTGATTAAGAGTTAAGTTTAGATATCTAAGAGAAATTGGTTTTTAAATACAGTTATAAGTGTTACGTCACTAATTCTTCTATTCTTTTTATTGAATTTTGTGATAGGCAAGGTTGATATTCATTTTTCTTTTTTTTTTTTTTTTTTCCTTTCGTTTTCAAGTTATATATATTATCCAATAAATAAAACTTCTACACGAAGTGTCGAAGAGAAATGCAATCTGTTGATGTATTAATCAATTTCAAAAATAAATGTGAAAGAGATTTTACTCCTACTAAACATCATACAAATCTGTTCATGAATTTTGATACAATTTTATTTATTTATTTATTTATTTATTTATTTATTTTTTTGTTGTTGTTGTTTTTTTGGTTCATGTTGTAAATGATCACCGAGAAAATTTCATATTGGATTGATAGGAATGTTATAGGAACATTCCCATATTCAACTTCATGCATACTTGAAACTGCATTTTTAGGATTGATTTTCATTAATTTGATATGTTCCTTTACTAAAATCTGCAAAGAATACAAAATACTTAGGTGTTATAAATAATAAACGACAATGGAAAGACCAACACAATGCAATATGTAAGAAAGCAAATAGTCTATTAGCATTCTTAAAACGTAACATCAATGACTGCCCACAACATGTCAAAGATAAATGCTACAAAACATTTGTAAGACCAATCCTAGAATATGGAGGATGTGTACGGGATCCACATTGTCAAAACCAAATAGATGAGTTAGAGAAAGTACCAAAAAATGCAGATAGATTTGTAACCAATAACTATAACAATACAACAGGAAACACAAAAATAAACATAAATAAGTTATAGTGGGTACCCCTCAAAGAACAAAGAGCTAGAAATAAAGTACAGTAACTATTCTTTTCAAAGCAATCAATGGACAAGCAATATTACCACTATAGGAATTCAACATGAAAAATAGTCACACAAGATCTAGTGCTTAAGCATTTACACTGCCTTTTTCAATTGTAGATAGCCATTTATATTCATATTTCCCTAAGTCATTCAGATTGTGGAATAAACTACCTGCCAATGTAAAGTACAATAAAGATACAGAAGATTTCAAACTGAGACTTAAACTTAAATGTACAACACTAATATAATCAAAATACTAGAATGATAAAGTACTTTAGGTGCGTTGACAAGAAAACCCAGCTATCTGAGTTCGTCAGCTATTATGAAGACCAAGACTACTAGTTGCCTTCGTCATTTTGTTGTCACCTTGGTTCCAGGTATTTGGGAAAGGTGACTCAAAAAAGGTGGCTGTGGCTGGAATGAACATGAATATGTATGAAGGCCAGATTACAGCATTGTTGGGACACAATGGAGCTGGAAAAACTACCACTATGTCTATGTTGACAGGTATATATATGTTCATGGCTTGCCATTTCATAATCTATTACCTGTCTGTCAATCTTATGTATGTGTGCAAACTTGCCCATTTATTGCAACTAGTTTGGAGTTGCATTATCATTGTAATGAAGCAGATTTACCCATGGACACATATAAGTGTGTGCTGTTTTACTTACACTTTTCTTGTTATCATCCATTGATTATGCACAGTGAAAATGGCAGTAAAGACAGAGATCTGTCCATTTTCTTTTATTCATGGACTGTCTTATTTATTTATACATGTGCAATAAATTGAGAGCCTTTAATGATTTTTTTTTTTATTGTGGAAATCTCCAGAAAACAGATTGTGCCTTCAACTCTATTATTTAAATTCTCAAATTTTATAGCAGATCAAACACATTTAAGTTAAAAGTCGCTCAAATCTATTCTAGTTGGTTAATAGTCTGTACGAGCCTTTTGATTCATATGATCAGGGCTTAACCCATTTCATGTGACATCAAACAGACTATGATAGATCTAATCTATCACTTTCTGAATAGGATGTGAGTCTATTTCAAAATACTTAACCAGCCAAAGCTGTACTCATTTTCATGTGGGTTGAGTGAAGCCACAGGAGTAAATTTTCCTGTGGAAGGAAAAAGGCTTGTGTCAATTGGTGGGTTTTAACCCCTAGATCATTTTAGTCGCTTGAAAGATAAGCTTTTAGAATTTCTTGATTTGTCCAAGAGGGTAAAGTTAACTTAAAAAAGTGAGAAGTGAGGGCTTGAATGTCTTGTAGATCAGTTTTCAAATCACTATTTTCTCCAACTGTCATTATAATAAGCGTTGGTGGCATCACTCTTGTTGCAAATATTGGAAGTGCTTGCAATTTACCAATTACTTTCATTTGGGTAGTTCTCCTTTTGAGGGAAAGATGCATTTAAGTTTAAGTTGCAGTGAGCTGAATTTTGATGATTTTTTTTTTTCGTTTTAACTTACATAGAAGAACTGATATACAGTAGGCATTTTAAGAAGGATTTGGGTTTGTTTTGTTTTTGGGTTTTTTGTTGTTTGTTGTTTTTTTTAGGGGGGGGGGGAGGTGTTATTCAGAGAAACATTTGTTTAGTTTGTACATAACAGTAATCCCATTTGATTTGTCCCACAGGATTTTATCCAGCGACTAGTGGCACAGCAATCATCAGTGGTTTTGACATCTGCACTGAAATCAGCCTTGTCCGTGAAAGTTTAGGCCTGTGTCCTCAGCATGATATTTTGTTTGACAACCTGACTGTTGAAGAACATATGATCTTCTTTGGGTTGGTAAGTCCATCATTAACTTTGACTATATTTTGCCCAAATATTGGGATGAGCACAACCATACTCACCCGAATATATGGGCACATTGTAGTCTAAAGTATAAAAAGGCCGAAGCAGCCTGGAAAACAGTCAATGAGATAAACTGCAGAAAAGCACCAATGGGGGAAAGCTAAAAGCTAAAGACAAAAATGAGCAACTAAACCTGTGGCAAAAAATTTTTGAAAATCTACTTGGTATGCCCCCAAACATGTTAGGAATGAACTACATTCCTAAATCACAAAGATATACTCTTAAAAATTGCAAAAAAAATGTTTAACAACCTTTATGATGGGCTATAAATTTTTACTAGTTTATCTGTTGTATTCCTTGGTTTTGCTCATAGAAAAATGTTTCCATCCTAGAAATGTGTATATCATCATTTCTGCTTTCAGTTAAAGGGAGTGAAGAAAGATGACATCATGCCTCAATGCACAGAGATGCTGAAGGACATGGAGCTCCTTCCAAAGCTCAAGGAAAAATCCAAGACTTTGTCAGGCGGAATGAAAAGAAAATTGTCTGTATGCATTGCTCTCATTGGAGATTCAAAGGTAAATCAATAAGTCAGTAATGACAGCAGAAAAACCATCCGGAATTTGGGCGAAGTACCCTATTTAAGTTGACATTTCTCACTTTTGGGATTGACAACATGCCAACACAGCAGGCATGCAGGTGGTAGATAACTTTCAAAGGTGGGCACTCAAGGTGACGACTCTGAAAGAAAAAAATCGGTTTCATCAAAATATCTGGCACTTTTGCACAACAGGCATTCAACCAGAGGGCACTCACTCGGAAACTACTGTAATTGCTTTGAACTTTCAAATATTACATGATTAGTTTAATTTTTAACCTTTTCTTCCCTTGTATTTAATGATCTTTCTTTGTTCTCCTATATTCCTCCTTTGATTAAATTGCGTTCACAGCTGTCTTATACACAATGACTAAAATGAATATTATGCTTTTTAAGAAAACAAAAACTTTATAAGATTCATAGGACTTCAACACCGGTATAACACTGAAAACAATCTAAGGACGATTTTTAAATGAAATGATATTTCCACAAGATTATTCAATTAAGAGTGTTTTGGTTGTTATTTTTGTTGTTTTTAGTTCAATTAAACTCAAGAATTAAGAGTCTGCTCACTTTCAGTACGTCACAGAATTTGAAAGCTTTTTTTCAAATTGTTTGGATTTTAAAATATGGGTGATCCTTTAAATGTTTTCATTAGCTCATACAGCGAATACTCATAATATAATTAATATGTAAATTCCCACCTAAGATAAAGAATTAACAAATTAGATGCAAAGGACTTAAACAAAACAGTCATTAAGGAAACAAAGACTTCATGAGGTACCTAAGGTACCAAAACACAAAGCTCAGCCATGTAAAAATTTTTGCTAGCATTAGGGCCAGACCAGACCAGATTTGAAGGTGCCTTCAAGCTAGTGCAGTCAATCTGTGGAACACCATGCTTCTAACCCAGCTGGATGGGCAGAGTCCCGCTTTGGCCAAAATCGGAAGGCTCAGATGGAGTACTGATTATTCGACTTTGGCCAAAAAATGGTTGCACTTTTGCTGGCAGTGGCCAAAATAGACTCAAAACGGTTTATCCCGGTTCGGACAGACAAAAGATATTGTTCCTATCACCATGTAGACCTACTAGGCTTCTCAAAGTATGCAGTCTTTCATGAAACCATCATTCCGGGTTCAATTTGTTCTTTCGTAATTAATTTTTTCATCTGTTTTTGTAGTTATTTCCATTGGGGCCTATTGAAATTGTTTAAATCTAATTTATCAGGTAGTTCAGCTTTTGTTTCAATCGCTATGATAAATATCAATGTTTTTTTTTAGACAAAATCAGGACAAGTAATAAATTATGTGAAACTAGAAATGTGCCACATTATTGCTGAGGTCAGTGCGTCAGAAATTAGTTAATAAACTATTTCATTTCTTTGAAAGGTTGTATTTTTAGATGAGCCATCCTCCGGGCTTGATCCAAATGCTCGGCGAAACATCTGGACAGTGCTTCAAAAGAATCGGGCTGGTAGGACAATGGTTCTCAGTACTCACTTTATGGATGAAGCAGATTTACTGGGTGACAGAATTGCTATTATGGCTGAAGGAGTTATCAAATGCTGTGGAAGCTCTCTCTTTCTCAAAAAGAAATATGGTATGTTGAGGTGTCAATGTACAACATTACATCTATGTATACCAAAGTCTTTTTTTCTCTTTAATATGAACTCAAGATTAATACTGAAATCCAGACAAGATCTTCATTTGCCAGCACAAATGAAGACATTAATGCACTTTGCAAAGGTTCCCAAGCAGACTTTCTCCATCCAGTAAACCTCACAACGCCCCGAGGAGCTTACAGAGAAGCAGCTTTTTTACAAGGCATTACTCTAGCATAAGGACAAGATTTCCCGCTACCTTTTGTTGGGTACTCATGATACAACTGAGTAGTATCCGATTCGAATCTCTGACCTTTTGGTTTTCAGTTCAAGTTTCTACTGTACCCCTAGACATGATGCCTCATGAAATTAAATTGTCCACCTACTTATTTGTTTACCAAAAAAGAATATAGGCAGAGATAGCACTGTCAGGCATTCAAATTAGTTCAAGGAAGATTTATGATGTAAGAATGTTCAGTCAAAAGTATAAATCATGGTGCTCTCTAAACTACTTAATTTCTGAGACATTCAATGTAGACCTACTTCTTTAGGAAAGGATATAATTTATACAGACATAAAAATTATATGAAAGAATGCAGAATTAGAATTTTATTCTGATAATATTTTAGAGTTACTGCCATTTAAAGATATAAAGGTTAATAAAGGCATGTAAAAAGTATCTCATCTATTTAGTTCATATTTTTAAACATCACTGTCAAATCTGTTAATACAGTGGTCTCCGCTTAAGAGACCGGTCCACGGGTGACAAAAAAAAGCGGCCTCTTAGACGGACATCCTCTTAGACGTGGTTCATGGGAGGTAACTGGTCACATCATATAAGGCTTATTTAGAAGATCCAGTAGGCTATTAGGCCTATGTAGTCCCATCCCCACGAGTCCAGTCTTAACACAACCCTCATTGATTGGCTAAAACTTTAAGCGAATGAAACGAATTCAATAAAGAGCCAATCATTGAAGCTAACACGCAGATAAAAGGGAGGCAGTTACGATTTATATATATATATAGGCCTACGCACCCCTAACCCCAATCACGGGAAACAAGCATACAGAGGAAGGGGAAGGCATTTTTATGATCTATCTGCCCAACATCTGACGAAATCGCATGCCCTTTGATTGACTTGCTTAGTCGCTTGCCATTGACTTGTGAACCGAGATGGACGTTGACCACCAGTTTTGCAGATGGCCGGGTTACCCAAGGGGGGTACACTGGTGACTACGGATCTGCTGTCAACACCTCGCCGCTAAATCCCACGACCGCCTTACTTTTTAGTAAGCTGGCAGCCCGGTGTTTCCCGAATGACATCAAAGTAGGCAATAATAAATGTGCTTGTATCACAGTTAACAACGTTCATTATGGTGCAGACAATCGTTGGGGCATCTCACGACACCCATGTAGAAGTAAATTTAAGGACAAAATGAAATAAGTTATTCCTCAAAGAATGTGGCCATGTGAAAAAGCAGCCTCTTAGGCGGACTGTAGGTATCTGGATAGTTCTCTTAGAGGTGACTTTTAAAGAGAAAAAAATCGGTTACACAGGAATAGCGGCCTCTAAGGCGAACCGGCCTCTTAGCCGGCGGTCTCTTACGTGGTGACCACTATATATCTATCTATCACTTTCCCTAGGGTGCACAATTATAGAGAAGTGGTAAGCCTACTAAATGCAAATAGTTATGTGCATGATCATAAGAACTGTTTGTAATCAAAAAGACTAGGATTTTTTTATTTTTACTTTGAGCTCAGAATAACGCCTTAGCTATTGACCTCACTGGGATATTTGGTCTGACTATGAAACTTATTATGGAATTTCTCAACACTAGTCCAGTGAATAACCAGTCATAGAATTCTCATCTACTTTTCAGGTGCTGGCTACCACATGGTGATTGTGAAAGAGCCTTCCTGTGATCCTTCTGAAGTGATCAATTTGGTCATGTCACACATTCCATCTGCGGAGGTGGAAAGCAACGTAGGAGCAGAGCTGAGCTTCATTTTACCCCAAGATTATGTTGGGAATTTTGAAGCACTTTTCACTGAGATGGAAGAAAATAAGAAACGACTGGGGATCAACAGTTTTGGTGCATCTGTCACAACAATGGAGGAAGTCTTTATCAAGTGAGTTTGCCTTGTTTAACGATACATTGGATACATCATTTTTCAAGACAAAATCTTGCCTTCTGTTTGGGTTCCCAGTCCAAATAACTTGTCTGGAAGATATATTATTACATTTTTATATTTCCAAGCTAATATTAATAGTTCCACTTTCATACAAACCTTCAAATATACATACACTATACTGCATCTGTCTTATTCTTTTGTCTTCAGGAGAGGGTAATGGTCCGGCTTCTTTCTGTAGCACATTCATATTGAGTCTACGCGTTGTTTGTGGGCTGGTTTTTATTCTAGAAATAGAAATCTAAAATGAAGTAAAAGGATTCAAAAGGTCATCATAACAACTTTAGACTGGACAGTAAATCATCTCCCAATTCTGTACCTGGCTAATTAAAAGATTATAGAGTCTTGGCTCTAGCCCACCGACAGTTTTTGTATTGGTTTACGAATCAAGTACAGTAGAACCTCGGTATAACGTACTCCATTCGGACCGTGAAATTAGTACGTTGTACCCGAGGTACGTTGTAGCCGTGGTTTCAAAAGGAAGTCATCCAATCGGTGCTTTTGGCAAACCAGCACTAGCTTGTCTTACCCCAAACTCGAACAATGTTTATTCTTTGTGGACTGGGTCTACTCTCTACATGTGGCTTGCTGTGATTTTAATTTTGTTTTGCTTTGGGTTTGGCTGTTTGTTTGCGTTGAATGAACCAATCAGTGTATAGCATTTAGCCCCAAACCATCTTTAGTGTTGTGTATTACGGTGCATGGACAATACAATTTTACTTCACTTCTATGGCATGGTTGGGCCAAGGAACGTGGACCGTGAGAGCAAACGATGAGACAGTAAACGCCGCCTCCCCGTGTCCCGGTTACATGTAGAACGAGTGGAAAGGGGAGGAGGGGGCACATGCGTAGGGCAGTAGGTATTGCTAGGGGATTAAAGGCAGAGAGGAGGGACTGTCAGTCGGCCTTGGTTGAAGGTTCACAGGGAGTCAAAGATCAAGAATCAGTAAGCC
>JBCJKF010105143.1:0-10355 GCA_039654545.1 Plocamopherus ceylonicus
ATAGAAAATGAGAATAACTTTTCGTAATATTTATTTAAATGACTGCTTTTGTTTCTGAAGGTAAACAAAAGGATAACACCGATTGGTAATGCAAAATACGAAAGAACACGACGAAAAAGACGGAAAAAGATGATCTATCCAATCCTACCCTCTGACAGGCGCTTGCACGGATAGAGCGTCACTCTTAGACACATCTGTGTCGTAGGTGTTTAGATCACTTGGTAATTTCGCGCCAAAAATAATACAATACATTGACCAAATTAATTTTATAAGTCAATTATGGTCTGCTCTTTAATTTAAGAAAAAAAAAATGTTTGACCTAATTTGGCGCTTCCACGGTTAGAGTCGGACACCGACGATATGTATATGTGAATGTGGCTTGTAAAAGACAATGAAAAAGAACACTAGAACCTTGTTATATGGTTAAGTTATTTGATTGTTGGTTGGGCATGAAACATGTGATTGAAAGTTTAAAAGTAGCCAAGGAGAAGAAATACAAAATAAAAAAGAAAATGCCTACCTCAGTATGGATTTAGCTTCATAGATTTGTTAACAGAATACTGAAAGAGACGGATTCCATTTATGATTGTTTCTCGTTTCCTTTCCATATCTATTATCCACCTTGACAGTGGCTGTCCTTCCTGGAGAGCAGTTGGCCCCACCCCTCCACGAGGAACACAAAGACCAAGTTGAAGACGATGATGAAGGTTAACTCATTTTGTTTCATTTTTTTCTCACTTCTCAAAATATTCTATTTATATAGGCTGTTGAGAACAAGTCAAAAGAAATTGAAATGATTTGGGGAAATCTGGGAGAATGTTAATGCGCACATAAAAGCCCCCAATCCTTTTAGCAGTGTGTCTTCACTTTAGCAACTTGACCATCTGTACTAGTAGGGGGCCTTAGGGATATTTGATTCATTTTCTTCCAATTGCACCAAATTTGGTGTGCATATCGCCTAGGCAATACTATTTCGATTTTTGCCGGGAGCCAAGACGACCGACTTCCGGAGCCGCCATATTGGCAAAATCCAATATGGCCGCCAACGGGTGAGACTAAGGCCACAGATAACAAACCATTGGGACTACAAGCATGTGTAATATACCATTTCTGGGGTTTTCGTGGTCGAGGAATCGGATTTTTGTGTTGTTTTGACAATTTGAAATCACGGGAACTCAAAAGGTCATTGTAAAGGTCATTTTGAAGTCAAATTGATAAGAAATTATCAAATTTATTAAAAATGTCATATTTTGTAGGTTATGACTGTGGTAACATGAACAACAAGTTTATTTTTAAGACATTACATACCCGATATGAATGTTAGTATTTACTGCTGGGTGCTTTTCTTCCAGTGTAAACATGCCACGCACATGAACTGGCAACCAGCGTGAATAGTTTGTGGGATCGAGCAGATGAAACCAAGCACAGAGTTCATCACTTGGTTGCACACAGAGTGGAGAGTCTCCTTCTCGAAGGGATGTCACAAAACGACACATCAGTAGCTCAAGATACATGACCTTTGACCAGAGGTTGAAAAGTGCTACTGTTTGCGAACGTTGATCCCACATATCAAATGCTTCATGTGGGCCCATTACACTTTCGTAATACTCTGAGTAGGCAGCTTGTTTGAGATGGAACAGTGACATGAGAGAGACTTGAAGGGCATACCTAGTGCACTTTATGTGATGCTCATTCAGCGACGACTATGCACGACCCCGAGTCTCGTAGCAGTTTGCCTATCATGAGATGCATTTTGTCTTCGATACACAGTGCACCCATTAGGGCTACAAACGTGTCTTCTCCCAAAGACTCAGGGAATTGTCACTGAATACGTTTGATTAAAGCATACAGTGGCTGATCTGCACCTGGAACACTGGTCTGACCTGGGTTGAGGAACGCTGTGCCTCTCATTGCAAGCCCCATGTTGTGTTTCATTGATGATGCACAAGCAGCCTTTTCTGGAAAGAGGGATGGATTCCTATCTCAGCACTTTGCTTCACTGTCACTGACTCGTCACTTGCTTTATATGTAACCTGACCATGTGATGATATCACCCTTTTCAAGTCATCTTTATTCAACACACTCATGACGTGTGCCATCCAGGCCTCATACTTGAGCATTGCTTTTTTGATCTCAATATGCGATCTTATTTTTCAGGTTTCTTGTTTGTGTTCATAACCATTGGTTTCATCGAAGTGGCTTAAGACTCGATCACATGATCTTCTGGCAGCTTGGAGACCGATGTGTCAAATGGATCAATGTTGATAGGTGTTCAGTTCAGTACATGATTCTCGCGGGAAAAGTGTCTGATTACACTTAATGCATGTCCCTGAAACTCATTTTCTGGAAAGTTGATCTGAGTTTTGTTTCCTTAATTGTTTAGATCATGGATGAAAATACTTTTAAAAGACTTGGTAGAAACCACAACCCCATCCTGGGCATGGCGAGCACAAACTATACGTGCTACACCTAGCTTAACTTCCATGACAAGTTTGTATGAAACAGATATACCCAGTTCATGGGCGTTGTTGGGCTCACTGACAACAGTACATAACATTGATGATGATAATATGTTTTCGCTTTGTATGTCACAATTAACTTACCAACTATAAGAAAATTCTTGTTTTGCTTTTACCCAATTTTACACTATCCCTTGACACCTTGAAGAGTTCGGCATTATCGTCCGCATCATCGTTCGTCAGTATGGCCGCTTTCTAGTCCATCCTATGACAAGAAAGCCTTTCCCTTGGGTGCAAGATTAATGCAGTAATTCTCTAGAAGGCATATGGGCTTCAGGGAGGGATGGATTAGTTTGATGCCGACCGACCAGGAGTCCAAATTTGGTGGCTATCCCCCACACATGCGCATTGTGTCATGAACGGGGTCACTTACTATCTAGAAGGACTGAGTACTTTTGTACACAAAGGGCGATAGAACATCCTGGGGGGTTATCACGGTGCATATTTTGGGGCATGATGGCCATTGTTATATTGTTTTTTTAGATACTTTTCCCTGTAAATCATCTCTCCTTTTAGCTATATTTTATTATCATTATCATAGCATATTCTCTGTACTACTATTCTAAATGCTCTTTTCTTCCTTGGCATCCCTTTTCCCCCTCTATTTTCACCCTGAGATGACCCAAGTGGTGTAAAGCAAGCAATCAATCACTAAATTAAACACGTTGCAACATTAGTGATAGGCTGGAAGTCTCAAGATGACCATAGTCTTTTTGGGCTGCTCTGACGACCAACTTCTTTTTCTAGCTTGTCGCTCGCCCGTTTTACATGATAACTATTGCAACTGCTCCGGCAAGATTTACCCAAACCATCATTCAACAGAACAATCGTGACATTGATATTACTGTGGAAGAAAACCGATAGCATTGAAATCTTGAAATTTTTTTCTCTAATTATGATGTAAGACCCTCTTCCTTAGGAGTTCGCAAAGTTTCTTCGAGCTTGTCTGACTGGTGGCATCGGCAGCTAAGCGGTGAGCACGAATCGTCAATGAGTCGAGTCAAGCAGCGTTGACCATGGTCATTTTTTAGATCGGTGACCGCTTGCATGGTCTGCTCCAAATAACACCGTTCACTGGCGTTTAATCTTCGGCAAGATTATTTACACTAATTTCCTCTGTTTGCGACGCTGCTCTGCAGCTGAAGCTTAGTTTTTGGTAAAAAAAAAACAAAAGACAAATTTCCTTTCGGGGATTGAGAAATATGGGTAACTGACAGATACAGGAAAACTGGCAGTTGATTACTTTTCCAGTCACCATTGTTCTTCTAGTCGTCGAAGCCTGGAAAACATCAAAGAAAGCAAATGTGTTAAAGATAGAGAGAGTCAGAAACAGAGACACAGAGAGAGACAGACAGAGACACAGACAGAGACAGACAAAGAGAGAGAGAGAAAAAGGGGGGGGGGGGGCGCAAATGTGTTGAGCCTTTACAAAATTCATTCCTAGCCTCCTGTTTTATTGGTGTAAAAAAGTAACCCAAAATGAAGACAAGCAACTGAGCGCTGTTTGTGATTTGGATGGCCAAAATGGGTAGGCATTCTCATCACATAAGCTCAGTGTACTTTCCGTTATGCTCTTATACTTTCGGGTTTCGCAAATATGGCCGCCAATACTATCTTGTTGAACCGGTAGTAGATACATGTTACGGGAAAGGAGTGTTTATTGAGATTTATACATGAGATATGGTCATTTTGAACTCAAAATCAGTTTGTAATGACCTTTAGAGATGCCACATGCCTCATATTGAAAAAACAATGTGACAATCCGATTCTTTGATCCCCAAAACCCATGAAACGACATATTACACAAGGGTACAACACTCTTGGTTTTACATCAACGGTTTAAATCTTAACCAGGTGGTGGCCATTTTGTTTTTTACCTATATGGCGGCTCCGGAAGTCGGTCGTCTTGGCTCCCGGCAAAAATCGAAAGAGCATTGCCTGGGCTACATGTGTGTCAAATTTGGTGCAATTGGAAGAATGTGAAGCAAATGGTCACTTTTGAGCCCTAACGCCCTCCGCTATACATGGAAATGTAAGTCTATCCTGCATATTTACAATACAACCACACAACCAGTTCCAAAAAAATAAAAGATTCTTAGTGTACTGTTGTTGAACTATTTCCCCCATCCCCACCCCCACCCCCTGTCTTTTTTTTTCTCTTTCTCTTATACATTCTGTAATGTTTCATTTTTTGTGAACTTTTGTGTTTGTAACAGTATCTCTTGGCTCCTGCCTCAACCGTGCCTGTGATCAGATTTCTGAGATGGTTCACTGCCTACAGACCAGACTGGATTTGAACAACTGGGATGAGCCCAGGCTTCCTGCATTCTTGGCCTCCACATTTAGAAATGCTGTTGTTGGTCAGTATGGGGTTTCTAGGCCTCTAGTTTTAGAAATACAGTTGTTTGTCAGTATGTGATGTCTACACCTCTTGTTATTATTTTAGTCCCTAGCCTCCAAATTGTGTTTATATGTTGTATCACATAAATAGCCACAATGAGTGAAAGAAAATTGGTGCATATATATCATATTTCTTTCTATCCAGGACTCTCCCGTTTGCCGGTGGTCAATTCTTATGCTAGAACCCCGCCCCTAGTGTGGCGACTGGGATGGTCACCTTCCCCAGGTGGAGAGCTCCATACAAGCCTTCCCCCATTGCCTGTGGAATATCTGCAAGAGAAGGATGTGCTTAAAGAGTTTGTTACAAGGATAAACTTTTTAGGTAGCTTTTTTGTAATGATTTTACCTTTTTCTTTTTTTTTTTTATTGCAGTATTGTCCATTAAGTTACTAGCCAGCAAGTTGCATGATTCATTACATTTTACGATTTTCCTGTCTAATTGATTATTTACTCAATAATCACAACACCAAAATGCAATGCACAGCTTGCTTCACTTTAGCTAATTGCAACAAAATACCTTTAATGCAGGCCAGTTGCAGATTGATGTGTTTAATTGGTCAAATTTGTGGGGTTAAAATCAAAGCAGACAACAGAAAAAAAAAAGGAAGAAGAAAAAAAAATGAAAGTCTTAGATCATTGTTTAGTTGAAGGTTCATGTGTTCATGCATGTGTATGTGTGTGTATAGGAGTGCATAATGAATGACATTGATAAATGATGGACTGCAATCAATGGTTATAAAATCCATCGGGGGTCATGTTCCCTGGAAACCGACACATTGCACATTTGGCACAGAGTATGATTTTTTTGTTTTGTTTCCCATGCACCTTGCAGCTTATCAAACTATATTGCTGAAGTAACTCAAAGCTGTATCCTCCAAGTTGATTACTTCTATAATCTTGATGAAATGGCACCGTTGGAAAATTCTTCAAAATATCTGGTTAGAGAAGGACATGAAATCAATTCATTTTACAATTTTCTGATGGATGAAAACAACAACAATAGATTGGATTTATCAGGTTGATCATGTAAGTTATTGCTTCATGAAATTTGAAGAGAGGAAACAGATTTTTGATAGACAAAGCTACGGTCAATGAAGGAAATAGCAAATTATACTCGTTCTAACGGGTCACTGAATGTTGTTTTTTAAAGCTTCAACTGTGTTAACAAAGTGCCATTGAATTTAAGGCAAGATGACATACTGACAGAAAATCCTTGGTTTTTGCTATAAATATAAATATATAAACATAAAGGATTGTTTCATTCTTCCTCTTTGACTCAGGATGGGTAAACAGACAGCAATTTGAAGAGAGCTGGATGTCCTTGCTGGGTGTACTCAACCCTGTCTCACACTTGGGCCACCAATTGACCCCAGAGGTGAGCTTATTTGTGCATTGTGCATTTCTTTCTCTTGTTTTATTACTATAAATCAGTTACATGCATAACTTGACAAGAGAGAGGATACTTCAGAAAGGTATTTAAGATGCCCTGGCTGCCAAATTGTAAATAAGCGAGCAACATTATATTACTAGTGCTTAAAATTATGGAAGAAGACTGACTGATAAATGATAGGCATATGAGAAAGATGATAGACAGTAGATATTTAGGAGCCCTTGAAAATGGGAGTCTGGAAGGCATGAAGACTGGTAAAGGAGAGGGAGGATGGAGGTGCCATGTTGAACAAATGAGAAAAATAGATAGAGATTGATAGATAAACAGGTAAATGATAAATTGCTCCCCCCAAAAAAACCCAATAACAAACAAACCAAAAACAAACAACAAACAGAACAAACAAAACAAAACAAAAACAAAAACATCTCCAACTTTAAAAGATAATAACGTTGCCATTTTGGAACTGACTCACTTATAAATTGGCAGTCTCATGTAACAGCCAATTTTGTACTCACTAGCAGTCAAATGAAAAAGAAAAAAACCGATGTCATCATTTTCTCTGATTCTAAATCATCTATTGGAGAATGTAAATGACAACACAACCAAAGATATTCTTCATACATCAGAAACAATACATGCCTTCATCATGTCTTTTGATAAAAACATCATCCTACAATGGATCCCAGGACACAACAATATGCCTGGTAATGAGATCGATGACAAACTTGCGGAAAAAGGATCATTAGAACCACAACATCAAAGATCCTACAGCATGATAACGAGAAGACAGATACTGAAAACCAACATGAAAGAAACATGGATAAATCGATTGGAAGTGGATCTACTGGTCGCTCCATGTTTAGGGAAATGAGCAAACCCTGCCCAAACGATCAAACAAAATATCTTATCAGGCACGATCAGAGCACCATCTTATGCGTGAGGACAGGGCATATAAAACTTAATGCCCATTTGGACAGGATCAACCCTATCCATCCCCCTCTCTGCCGAAATTGTCCCTTCCCATACAAGACGGTAGACCACCTCCTTAGGGACTGCCCAGGCCTGAGCCAAGGAAGAATGAGGCGCCTATCATCACAACCCACCATACATAAGACCCTGTATTTTTCTGCAGACCAGCTGAAAAACACCTGCAGATTCTATCGACTGGCATTGACTGCACAAGAGCAATAAGCTCAGCAGTGGGGATAGAAGGATAAGAAGTACTCACTAGCAAAATTTTAGAAATATTGATACGATAGATCGGTTACAATAGGGATTTATTCTAGCATACCATTGTTGGGATAATATAATATCAGACAATATTTGCCTGCATGCGGTTGCCCTAACAATTCGTAAGTGCTCCAAATGTCAGATTTGTTGAATATAATCCTGATAATCAAAGCAGGAGGGTCTAGATCTAGAAACAGATAGATCTAGAGTAGAACAAGATCTAGATCTAGATCTAGACCTACAACTAGATCTAGATCTATATAGATCCAGAATTAGACCTACAGATACTGCTATTCACAGAACTAGATCAAATCTAAAAAATGACAACATAAAACTAGATCTAAGTCTTAATTAGAAGCAAAGTTCGGTCTGATAAATCTAACAGGCAAGATTCGTTTGAGGGAGAATGCTCAGTACAATTTTGTCGAGTATGATATCATTATCACTAATTTATAGAGGAACATCAGTGGCAGAGCATGACCGCAACCTATCTCCTTTTTTTATGTCTCTAGACTTTCAATGAGGCTTCTGACATCCCATTTCCATGTGGTGCAATGCGACACCCCTCTACTGTACATCGTATAACTTTAAAATCCTTGAATTAATCAAGTCTATAGCTCTTAAAAAATTAAGCAGAGACAATGATGTAGTGAGCTTTCAAAGTTGGAGGCGTTATGGGCTTTTTTATTTGTGCTACCGGATATTTCCGTGATATCATGCACTGCACCTCTTATCTCATAACTTTGGAATCATTGATCAATCAGGTTCATGTTGTCACATATTGTAGGGAATTTATTTACTTCGTAGTATCCCAAAGCTCTTTACAAATTACATTGTGACAATGATATATTGAGCTTTCATAGTTGAAGACATTTTTTGGGGGGCCACTGACTGCTTCTTGCTAAACAATAAAAAAAGAGGATAAAAGCTTCAGTCAAGGTTCAAATCTCACCAAAAAAAAACAAAACAAAACAAAAATTAATTAAGAAAATATGAGTCCTCTGAAGGAAAGAATATAACTCCCAAAGTACTGCATTGGCATTTTACTGAGTATTTGGTCTTAAATTGGATCAGTGAAGAATTTACCTTTCAACAAATGTAGAAATTGGCAGTCATACTGAAACATTTGCCTTTTGTTGAACGTACCACTTGAATATGTTACTCTTTCTATGACTGTTTCAGGAGGACATGGAGCAAGCCCAAGGAATGGTGATAGCGGTGAAAGCCATCACCTCTCTACTACTGCAAGCCTCCCTTGTTCCAATGTCGGGTAATCCTGCTAATGGAACCTATGAAATAAGACCTCGTGATAAACCTCTGGCATTCCTGCACACAAGGTACTTTTCATCTGTTTCGTTAAAGGCATCAAAAATTTTGTCTAGGTGTCTGGCAAAATGCTACCCCATAGGTGCTGATCAGTAGAGAAGATCTTTTGAAATCACTCTACTATTGATTAACTAGCTTAAGATCTTCTGGTAGCTCCCAATTTGCTGTTCATCCTAGTTCTGATGTAGTGAGAAAGTTTGTGTTTAAAAGAAGAAATTTAACAATTGTTTTATTTTACTTATTCTTTTTGATATTCTCTCAGATGTGGAAAGAAATTATTTGTGATCCGAGGTCTTATTGAACAAGAAATTAGTAGCCTTTGCACTGCCAGGTAAGTGCTTTTATCTGATTAGGATAACTGTAATATTAATATTGTCATCTGTCCTAATTTTTCCTTACAGGGATGGTAATTTTCCATAAATTTATGGAAATCCGTCATATTGATTGGCCAAGACTATAGACTATGTTTAGGTTGACAAGCACACTTAGTTCAAATGAGCTCCTCAAGTGTTCAAATTAGCTTGTCAAGTGTTCAGATGAGCTTGTCATGTGTTTAAATGAGCTTGTCATCTATTTTAAGACTTAGACGAACTTTGATGTCTCATCACCAGGTCTGACCACACAACCTCTCTTAGCTCTGGGGGATCATCGGCTGACAGGTCGTCTCCAGGACTCTTTGAAGGGAACTTGGAGAGGGAGCTGGGCTGTGAGGACTTTTTGCTGGGACAGGTGCTGACTTCAAGATCCTTGACCTGTCTGTGGTGTCATTATAGCTGTGTCACCTCCCTGTGGTGTCATGATAGCTGTGTCACCTCCCTGTGGTGTCATTATAGCTGTGTCACCTGTCTTTGGTGTCATTATAGCTGTGTCACCTGTCTGTGGTGTCATTATAGCTGTGTCACCTGTCTGTGGTGTCATTATAGCTGTGTCACCTCCCCGTGGTGTCATGATAGCTGTGTCACCTCCCTGTGGTGTCATTACCGCTGTGTCACCTGTCTGTTGTGTCATTATAGCTGTGTCACCTGTCTGTGGTGTCATGATAGCTGTGTCACCTGTCTGTGGTGTCATTATAGCTGTGTCACCTGTCTGTGGTGTCATTATAGCTATGTCACCTGTTTGTGGGGTGATTTCTGTGGTGTTGTGATAGCTGTGTCACCTGTCTGGGGTGTCATAATAGCTGTGTCACATGTATACCTGTCTGTGGTGTCGTAATAGCTGTGTCACATGTATACCTGTCTTTGGTGTCGTAATAGCTGTGTCACCTGTATACCTGTCTGTGGTGTCATACTAGCTGTGTCACATGTATGCCTGTCTTTTTCCTATCATCATTCTCTTAGAGGGACCCTCTATACTCTCATATTTCACTCTTTTTGGAGTTTTGTAACATCCACTTTTGTAAGTTTTAGGACCTAGTGCCCTAATGTTCACCTTTCTTAGAGATGTGGAATAATATTATTGGGTAACACGCTGAGGTAGGTGTGACTGGGGGG
>JBCJKF010105364.1:0-10352 GCA_039654545.1 Plocamopherus ceylonicus
TGTTATTATTATTATTATTATTATTATTATTATTATTATTATTATTATTATTATTATTATTATTATTATTATTACAGACGTATCATTATATTTTAGCAGTTTAGTGATTCACAAATTTCTTCCTGAGTTACATTTGTTCATTTGATTTTATAGGTACAGTTTTACATAATTGAAATTGCATATTTGTCTATTTATTTAGTGTTATTGTGTTATTTTTGATGTTCATAAAGTTTTCTCCAAAAAGGGTCTCAAATTGAATTTTATCATTATAATCTCTCCTATTATTCTTTTTTTGCCACTTGAAAAATGAATTATTTTTATGTACTTGAAATTTTTCTCCTTTCATTGTTTGCTCATCAGGGTCACACAGCCTTTGATTTGGCTGAAAAAGATATGCACAAATTACTAGAAGAACTCAAAGAAACCCAAGCAAGTGTAAGTACCAAGCCCTGCAGAAGTATGATAATCTCTTTCAGTTGTAAATTTCAAAATCATCGTTTTGCTTTCGACTTCCCCTTTTTGAAGACTTCAATATATTTAAAAGAATGTTGAAGTGACAATCTCTTATTGTCTTATGTCAATCTCTCTTTTTCTCTGCAGATGAAAGAGAAACAGGCAATAGACAAAGATATTATACTTTCTTCTGTTCAAGGTCGAACAAGACGGTAAGCATATGTGTTACTTTTGATTCCATCTTTACCCATGCAGAGGGGTAGAGGGGGATTAAACTGGAGGAGTAGGGGAAGAGTTGACCATTTTAGGAAAATCAATGAAGGAAAAGAAGGGATGTTCCGATGTTTATGTAGAAATGAAGGAGGAACCATTGCTTTGAACCATAAGAAATTTGAACCAAGCCCACCCTCACTGAGATAGTGGTTGCTTTTATTATGTCTGTTAAATAAAAATGAAGAACAAAGAAAAGACATGAAAAAGTATCCCATTTTCCATGTTATTGTGCCCTTTGCTCCTTTGGAGGGAATATTATGGTATTAGTTTGCATGAATGCTAAAAAAGAGAATTGACAAAATGACAGCAACAAAATGAAATTCCACTTAATTTATTTCTGGAGGGACTGAAAATCGAGCATCAGCAGCAAGAGCAGCACCACAATTGGGAGGCTATTAATGTAAAAAATCTTGTTAAGTCACCTTGCCACACTTTTGCATCGCTAGTCCAAAGCACAACTGCTGTGCCAACGTGACCTTGGCACTATGTAGAATGTGAACGAAGAATGAGAGAACTTATAATGTTAATTTATAATTAGATAGATATATATGTCTCAATCATAAAAGGAAAGAGTCATTCAATCTTTTGTTTCCATGAAGCCGCTTCAAGCTGCATTGTTTTTCAGGTGAACAATAGCCAACTTGAAAGTAAATGAAGCAAAAATAGAAATAACAAAGATAAACAGGCACATGGAGAAGTGGAAACATGTCAGAAAGCTTGGCAATCTCATCAATGAATCTGAAGACATTAAAAAAAGAAAGTTTTGGCCCAAAATGCCCTCAACAAAGAATCGTATGAAGTAGAAAACCCAAAATTGGGAAAGAAAAAAGATTCCAGCCATAGGGAGCACTTGTTATTCTGATTCAAGTATATGATTGTGGAACATGAGATTTGACCACACAAAACCTTGAAAGTCTCAACACAGTGCTCAGAAAACATTATCGGTGTCCACTGGCCAGAGAAAATCAGCAAAGCAGATCTATTTGATCGCTGCAATATTGTACCAATCAGCTGCAGGGTCAAAGAACAAAGATGGAAGCTCCCAGGCCAAATATTGAGAAGAGAATACAATCCCAGACTGCAATGCCCGAATATTTTGAAAGAGGCTCAAATATACTTGGCCGAACAAAAACACCATTGCCAATGATACTCAATCAAGCCAACCTGAAAAAATATACACCATTCCTGAAAACAACACCTGCAGTATCTACAAGCTAGGAATACCCATCAATACCAAAACAACATAAAATAGAACTAGACTGATCACCTTTGATCTCTCACACAGGACAGGTATGCACATAAACAGATAATGAAACAAATAAATGGACCCGACTGGCAAGTAGATTGCAAGTCCTTGAGAGAAGACATGGTTTCTGCTAGCCGTTCCTTGGACTTGGACTTGGACATCATAATCATTATCATCCTAACAGCCTGTCAGTTTTTATCTTCAAATTTTAAAGATAAATTGTAGAGTGTACAAGTTTTATAAAGAACTTGAAAACGTAGATTATGTAGATCTATGTAAATTATATTAATGAAGCAAAATTAAGGATGTCTTGCTTTTTCAATAATTCTGAGCTTGAATGATTTAAGAAGACTAGTGAATGTAAATTTTTTTATTTTTTATCTGAGACAGAAAGTAAAAAAAAAAAAAAAAAAGAAAAAGAAATTACTCCACATATTCCTTTTTGTATTTTCCTTTGTAGAAGTTCAGTGACAAGAATGAGTGGTGATCAGAAACAGAGTGTTATACAACGTAATTTGGATGAGGAGCGGGCTGCACTGGCTGCTCTCCACCCCAACAAAGAAAACAACAGAGGAGACGACAAAATCATCAACAGTATCTCCTCCACGGGAGAAACGGACAGTACTTCAGAAAATGCTGAAACAGGTATGCAGATCAAAGTGGACTTAATGAGTTAGTTGTATGTATCTGCTAAGTTTCTTGTTTAGGCCAGGACGATATAGGGAATTGTAGTCAATTCAAGGTGCTTGGTTTCCTTTCCCCAACATGCAAATTTCTTAAATTCTAGAATTCACAATTTGATCAAAAAATTTGAAAGAATGAAATAAATTAACGGGTAGGTTGGACCCTTCCGTACTGTGCATGTTTGGTTACTAATTACCGGTTCTATTTTTCGGCCAAATGTTTCCGATCTTTCACCACTCCAGGGTGTGACTCGTGTGGAGTGGACTTTCATTGTTTGCTCTTGCACACCTACCTAGTCCTTATTGTGGGCAGTGTAAAGAATTAGTCTAATATCCTTGTCTCTGTTTCCTGACATGTCTGGTTAAAGCGTCCTTTTAAATTTACTGCTTTACCCTTTGGTTGTTATATTTATTTTTGAATTATTTTTTTTTCATTAACTCTATTTTCTTTCTTGCTTTCTTCCCTTCGTTCTCTTTTCTCTCCGTCTTTCTCTCGTTTTACCCTTTTCATTTCATACATTCTTATATGTATATAAGACCTTTTATCTTCATGTACTGCTGAAAGAATGCAGTTGGAAAGCTATATCATGTGGCGTTGATTTTGTGTCTAAAATATTCACAATGTGCTATCTATCAATTGCTATATATTCACAATTTCTTCATTGTTGCTGCTTCTTACCTTTTTTATTTTCAGAGCGAAAGAATGAAAAGAATAAACAAGTTTCACAACAGGTAGGCACTTTTTTAAAATTCTTTTCTTTCTCTTCCCGAATCTTGTATGTCAAGGGTCAATCTGTTTGAAGATTTTCTTTTCATTGTGTTTTGTGGTAGTATTGCACATATTTAAGTGGGGTAGCACATTTTGCTGTGACTTGCTGTTATCCCATGATGTTTATGATTGTTTATCCTCATAGTACATTTATTTAAAAGGAGTGATTTATAAATATAATTTTTAAGGGAAAGGGACAGGATTTTATAAATATAGATATTATTGAAAGCATTCATGTTGTGGAGTAATTTCTAGAAGCTTAAAAATTACAATGATTTTTATTGATCAGAATTTTGTGACCTAAGAAAATATGTCAGTGATATAAATCTCTAGAATTTTGGTAGTGCATGCTAAACAATTTTTTCATGAATTTATCATGATAGTAAATTTAAGGGTGTAATGATCTTAGAATTGGTTGTGTTTTAAGCATACTTGATTATTGGTGGTAAATGGTAACAAATGGCGCAATTTTTAAAAAATTTTGTGTATCTAATACCCTCAACACCACTGTAAAGGACTAATTCATTGATGATGGGTTTTGGGATCCTGTTGATGTTCTGCTTTTTTTGTATTGTCTCTCTGTCTAGCGACATCTGCGTATGAAATAGGCATTATACAATTATTTACTTGTGTCAAAGATTGATAATTTGGAAAGAGCAAGTCAGCAAAGAAATACCGACAGAACTAGGGAATTTCTGGTGCTTGTAGTGAATCCTCATTAGTTTTGCTTTCCTCTTTGAAGCTTGTAGTGGTAGTACATGTAGTTTCTCAGTTTCATTTCCCTGTTGTGAAAATGTTGTAAGCAGTGATAGATTGTCAGAATTGGAAGCTGGTGAACGTGGTGTGAATGAACTGTCTTCCTTGTTGGACTGGATCTTGTGTTGTTTTGCCTGCCAGTAATGGTTGACTTCAGCCTGACAGAATGCCTTTCTGGCTGCACAATACAATACTGAGTTCATTAGACGATACTTCCCATCAGAATCAGAGAATCAAGTCCCCTGGCTCAAATGTGCGTCCTTGAGATGCTAGTCTTATTGTAATGGTGCAGAGATACTCTGTTGGGGAAATTGACTCAGTTGGTGCCTTGCCACAAGTTTATATGTTTTCACTTCTTTGAATTGCATTCATTGTTTCAATGAAAGATAGAATATGGGGCAGTGATTTATCTCAGTCATTAGGAATTTTATTCCTTGATGATGAAGACAAAAACCAATGCTCAACGCATTCTAAGATGACACCTGATTGGTCTCTTCTTTACCCCGGTTGTCAAGACGCCATCCCAACCACCATCCTCATGGGCTCGCCCAGCTAGCATAAGCTCATCAAACCCCTCGGTAGAGCTCCGAAAGCCAGACATGCCCAAAATAGAAGAGGTTTCCGAGGTTGACAGGCCCACATCAGCCCCCGTCACCTTGGAGGATGCGCAGGCCACGGTCACAGTCACCCCATCCCCCTCCATCGTCTCTCCGGCACCCGCCCCTGTATCAAAGCCTGATGAAGGCGTTTCGACTGTAGATACTAAAGTTTCAACTATCACCACCACTAGTTCCGATACCCCCACCACGCAAGTAAGTTGGCATGATGTCACCACCTTCCATTGGATTATGCATTTGTTTTCAGTATGCTGGTTTTTATCCTCACATTGATTTGCTTGTACTAGTACGTGTCTTATGAGTATGATGAATGCATATGAACGTATTTGTCATTGTGTTTTATTTTGTTGTGGGTTTCTAATTTTTGGTTGTTTTTCATGTGCTATGCTTGGTTGCTCTGTTGGTTTTTTATTTTTTAATCTTCACGGATGTGACTAATCAAAACATTGTTTTAACACTTTTTTTCCTCATTCTTCTTTTTCTTCTTTTTTTTTTTCTCTTACACATTTTTAAATTAGTAAATCTCTTCTCCTGTTAGTTTACAACATTAAGGTACACTACACTCCCTGTTTGGGTCCTAGCATCTGCAACTTCTGGCGTAACCTTTTTGTCACATATTACGATACATCATTTAATACACCCAGGCGCCTGGGCTGACATGAGCTATTCCGTGAACAATTGTTGTTGTTTTTTTGTCCACATTACCACAGGTTCGAGCTTTGTATTAGTGATTTCCCATTTTTCAGATTGGTCAATTGGTGACATTTGATAGTCGATTGATTCTACTGGCTCTGTATCCAAATTTCAAATCAGTCCAACCCGACCCAATGGCTTACAATCTGCTCTTTGTTTGTAGTGGATCTAAGGATGTTTTCTTCTTTCATTGTATTGTAATTTAATCATTCCTTTTCTTTTTTTTTGTACCTTTTACTTTGACATTTTGACTTCTTCTTTAATTGATATGGAACTTCAACCCCATACATTTAAAGGTACAATGGGATTGTGGTCAAAAAAAAAAAAGAAAAAAAAAAAAAAAAAAGAAAAGAAAAAAAAAAGGAAATAGGAAGGTAAATTGATATTCTAGTCTTAGCTCATGGCTTTTAAATTGTACCTGTTCTTTTCCTCTCAAATCTTCATTTTTTCAAGCTCAGTGGTTTGAAATTTTTCAGGCTTCCTTGGAAAATTGAGTCCTTACCCAAAAGCTTGAAATTATCAATGAAGGGCATATTTAATATGTAAATAAACCCAACCTTAGCTTCATGACTAGCTTTGTCACTGGTGGTATGTGGTTTGAATTGTTCGTCTTTTGCAAACAGTACCAGCAGAAGATGATGGAGAATTGTCAAATTTTCAAAATGTTCGTTGTAGTGACAAACTTCTTTGTATGAAATGGTCATATCCGGACAGCTCTTCCATGGTTCTTCTCAATAGTATTCCTCTGATAATTTTTAGTCTTCTGTTCATGTCTTACATTTCAAATTTATTAATTTGATATTGGAACAGAATGTATTTTTTTTTTTTCTCCCTAAGGCTTTGAATGTTGTGTTGCTTGTTCTGATCGTTAAGTTTCATCCACTCTCTTTTATGAGTACACACACTCAAGGTCGCAGACGCTTGGGAAAGAAGAAGAAGAAGTAGAAAAAGGACCCCCCCCCCCCCCCAAAAAAAAAAAAAAAAAAACCAAAAACCAAAAACAACAACAAACAAACAGACAAACAAAAAAAAAGAAAAAAAACAAACAAACAACAAAATGGAAAGTAAATAGGAACACACCCTCTTTTCTGATTTTCTGAGATTTCTTGTCTTGCTGTGAAGAGCCCTTTTATTTGTGTCACAAACCTGCTACTTTTATTCTTTTCATTATAACTTTGAATGTATTTTCTGATCAGTGTGTGTATGTTTGTGTGTGTGTTTTGGCATATGCATTTGAGTGGGTGAAAAAGTTTGGTTTTTTATTAAAATTATTTTCAATAGAAGGGTGTGAAGATGATCGAATTTCCTCTGCATGTTTTAATATTTTTTCGTCTTTTACTTTAACAGCATGTTTTTGACTTACCAATCTAATTAAAGAGTCTAATATTATTTTTTATTTCTTTTTTTCTGTTTATGCTTTGGATGTTTCCTAAAAAGGCACATCATCATTCACTCCCGTCTTGTTCTTTCCACTGTTATATTTTCTGCCGTTTTCTTTCAGCTGAGAGTCCGAAGAAGGTCTCGTGTTTTAGAGCAGGCTCGTCACTTTCAACACGTTGCCAATGCCATAGTATGGAAAATCCTCCCTAACCCGCCTAGCCATGACACCCGCCGCTCATCTGTCCTTGTGGCCTTTCTTCTTTGTCTCGTCTGTCTGCTTGTCTTCTGCTTGCTGTGCACGCTGGTCATCCACTCAGTCTCATCTTTCCACGTGGCTGTGAATGGCACCTGATTGCCTTGCCTCTTTCGGACCCCGTTGCCATCACATCAGCTACTTTTATAACATGACATTCCAGGGCACTGCTTTTCAGTGCAGGTCTCATGCAGGTTTCTTGGCTGCAACTTTCTTCTCACTGTGGCTTTCAGGATATCTATCAATCTGCCTGTTTGTCCCTCTGTCTGTTTCTGTATGCCTCTGTCTCAGTCTGTGTCTCTCTCTTCTCCTCTCTCTTTTTCTCTTTTTGTCTCTTCTCACCCCCTCCCCCCCCCCTCCCTCCCTCTCTCTTTCTCCCCCCCCTCTCTCTCTCTCCCCTCTCTCTCTCTCTCCCCTCTCTCTCTCTCTCTCTCTCTCTTCTCTCTTTCCTCTCTCTTTCTCTCTTCTCTCCTCTTTCCTCTCTCTGTCTCTCTTTCTCCCCTCTTTGCCTCTTTCCTTTTCTCTTTCACTCTCTCTCACTCTCTTTCTTTCTCTCTCATCATTATATTATATTTATATTTTATATTGTATATTTTATATTGTGATGTTGCGTGTTGTGTAACCTAATGTAAAATAGCTGAGTTAATTATTAAGAGATATCCTCTCTCTCTTATCTGACATAAAACAGCTGTGCTACTTGTAGGTACTACTTACGATCTTTTAAGGAAGGAGAAAATGAGGAACTACAGCTACGTGATATGAAAAGCGCCAGTAAAAGGAACGAACTTATAATACGTATTTCGCCGGTGCGCGTGGCAATTCGACGACTACGCATGCGCTACCACGTACCACTGTGCGTCAATTGACACCTCGCCAACAAGTTTTTGCTCCGATCACTGTAGCTATACCTAACTCCAGTCAACTCCAGTCTCCAGTGCCTTTTGGAGTCAATGGTGTATCGTGTATTGTTGTCAGCGCGTAATTTATATTGTCGTTGAACTGTGCGTTTGTCTGTCGCGATGTCGTCCGGTAGCTGGGAATTGGTTAGCAGGAAGAAGGACAGGGGAAACGACAAGTCCAGCAAGCTGACGAAGGCCGAGAAGAAGAAATTTATCGAGAACGCGCCGAAAGTTGAGGACTTCTGTAAGTCATCTGTCATAACCTATCTACGTGCTTGACAATTCAATTCTATAACTTCCTAACTTCTTAACTTTACTCCTCGATTTGTCGCAACTTTGTCTATACAATTGCAAGATAAAAATTATGGAATCCAAGTGAACAGCGAATCAGCTATGCTTGAAAAAAACGGTCACAATATGGTACTAATGTATGTACTTTTTCGCCATCGATTCATTCTGCTATTATTCTTTCTTGTTGCAAAATAATAGACTTGATGTTTACAGTTTGTGGCAAATTACTTTAAATTATTATTACTTTATAAGAAAGAATAAATTTTTTGCTCTAATATATTAAGAACATTATCTGACTGAATTTATGTTTGATTTTAGTACCATTGAGTCAAGTAAAGACATTGTATGATAATCTGGATGGAAATAAGGAGAATAAAAAACCTGCTAAGGCACAAGGGAAAGAGCACAAGACAAAAGAGAATGAGGAAAAGAAGAAGCAGCAACAGCAGCAAAAACAGCAGCAGCAAACTGAGAAAAAGAAACAAGAGCCAAAGGAAAAACCTCCAAAAACTATTAAGGATGCATTAAATGCAGTAAGACTTTTTTTATTTAAAATAGAATGTAGAACCATTGCTGTTAATTTTTTATTATATTTGTGCATTTAATATATTAAACCAAGTTTATTCTTATATTTCAACCAAAAAAAATTTTTTTTATGAAAGCGCAAATATTGAATTATTATACTATTACTAATTTCTTATAATGTATGCAGATCACTGTGCAAGAGCTCAATGAACTTCTGACCACTGCGCAAATCAGATTTCCTGAAGCTCCCTTGCTTTGGTTGAAGGAACTCGATGCTTTCCTCAACATCAAGATACCCATTAGCAAGGAAGACACAATATTCTCAGGAAAACCCAAGGATTATCCATTAAGTCTAGTACCTAAGGCGATCTCTTCCATACTCGAACAGGCAGTGGAAATGGCGGGACAGCAGACTATACAAATTTTTTACGAGAATATTCTTACGGCGATGGCCACCGACATGGTCAAGGGCATCCCCGTTGTCGGACATAAGATATTTTTACAGTTGCTAGCGCATTTAAATCCCGAGATAACCGCCGCCAACATTCCCAAATTGATTAGCATAAGAAACTCTTATGAAAACAGGAAAAACATTGGCTTGTCTCTTTTGTGGGCTTGGTCGCAAGCCGGCAAAAAGAATTTAGCAGTCGGCCTGAAGATCTGGCATGAGGTAATGTCGCCGATGCTAGAAACGAAGGGCTACTCCAGCTATGTCGTGCAAATTCTCAATGATCTTGTTTTCGGTCACGATAATGTTCACGATCTTAGTTTGGATCTGTACCTGGATATTATTTTGGACACCTATTCTCAAAGATTTCAGAATATACAATCAGCAAATCTGGGAAAAGAGATTAGCACGAGTATTGACAAGTTGCGAGTAAGTAATGGAGTGAGAGATTAATTATGTAAACATGCGATGCGTGTGCTAAACTTGCCAACACGTTTGGCATTATTCGATAACAGCCATAAGACGAATTAAATAATATCTTTTGCAGTCCATATTGTTTAGGAACAAGGATATAAGTTATACGAAATTATTCGAGATGTTAATGGGAAAAGTATCGCAAAAATCAGATCCAAACTATAGACATGAATTAGTTAAAGCTCTCGCAGACTGCCTCGTCACGGAACCTCTTTGTTTTACTATTTGGAGTTCTATTTATACCAAGCATTTATATCAATCCAGTCTTCTTCTGTCGTATATCGGTAAATGTCTGCGCTTTTCAGATTTCAAAATGAATGAATGCATAATTTACATAAAATCATTTTTATAGATACGAATTTACCTAATTTGCAAGCAAAGCTCAAAGCTAAGCACTTGAAAGAAACTCTCGGATATATCCAAAATAATAATGAAAAATGGAAAAAGGCCAAAGATGAAAATTTGGCGCTTACATGCAAAAAAACATCTCAGGTGAGTTTTATGTATTATTATATTTACAAAATTTTAATTATAATATATAAATAATATAATATAAATATATATATATATATATATATATAATATAGATAAT
>JBCJKF010105475.1:0-16330 GCA_039654545.1 Plocamopherus ceylonicus
TTTTTTTTTTTTGTTTGTTTTTTTTTTTTTTTGTTGTTTTTGGGTTTTTTTGCTTTTTTTTTTTTGTTGGGTTTGATTTTGTATGTTTTTTTTTTGTTTGTTTGTTTTTGTTGTTTTGTTTTTGTTGGGGTTGAGGGGGAGGTTGAGGAGGGGCTGGGGGGGGGGGGGGGGGTCAGGGGCTCGGGGCAAGAGATTCATGTTGGTTTGTTGGTTTTTTAATTTGTACATGTATTGCTTTTTATTTTGAAATAGAAGTGAAATACATCTATTATAATGCTAATTTTCATGCAACATCACTTTGTATAAAAAGTAAACATTCCTCTTCCTCATCTTATACTCATTGTTTGAATATGCTTTAACTAGGAACATTTTTTTCCTTTAAATGATCAAAGCTGAGTGTGAATATGAATATATATATTTATTCCTCTCCTTTCCTTAGGCTCATCCATATTTCAAAAAGTCTAGAGACCTTCAGGAACTCCTTGGAAATCAAGAACTTGCAGCAGACAGTGAGTCAAACATAGGATTGGTCTTGATGAACTCGGGCAAGCTTACAGAGGCTTTGGAGTATTTCAACTCTGCTTTACTGGTGATTTTCGCTAATTTCACTGTCATGTTTACATATACCATGCAGCACGCATTCGTTCAACTCATTGGGAGAGCAGAAATAGTTCGAGAAATCCATGATTCAAGCAATACGTGAAACACTATATGACATGGGAAGAGCCCTATAGGATGTTATAATATTGCAGTTATGTCCAATGCTGTTTGAACTCGGGCAAAACCAATGCCTGCTTGACCCATTTCCGATGTTTCCACCACCATGAGTTCTCTTTTATTCGATTTGTTGTTTTTGCTGTTGGGTTTTTTTTCATCTTTTTATGTGGTCGGATGAGTATAATATCGCGACCAGGAGCAATATATCCACTTACAATGGGCTACAACTAGTCAGAGCCTTCTATGTTGCTCACGCCGTGTAGCGTAAAGACAAGGAAGTCTCCACTATCACAGGCAAACATCAGCATCGTATGGGCTATGTGTAGTCACCGGCTAGTGCTAGTGGGCTATTCACACGATTGATGCAGGTGTATACGGTACATCAACACAACGTGGGCCATTGTTAATCACCAGCATGTACTAGTACTATTAGTGGACTTTTCAAACTACAGATGCTTGTACATCAACATGGCCAGGGCTATTTTTAGTCTTCGGATAAGCATAGTGGGCTTTTCAAACTGATCAGTAAGACAGGGAAAATTGTTTGCACAGCTTTAGCTGCAGACAAATAGTTCGAGGGATCTATGAAAGAGTTCGACAATTGTGTGAAAAAATGTAAAGAAAATAGAGGAAAATATTCGGGACATTGCAATTTGTTCGAGGAATCCGTGAGTTCCATGAATGTGTGTTTGACGAACACGTGCAGCACTGTATATTACTTGTTAATTATCTACCCTTTAATTGTCTTTGAATTCTTGGTCTGCTGTAATAAATGATTAGATCAATGTCAAAGATTGGAGTAAATGCACAAGTGTTAAAAATGAGAGAGAACCAAAAAGTAGGAATAATTTATTTTAATACTCTCTCCATAGAAATATGAGGAGGTGAGCTTTGGCCATCTCCCATTACCTGTAGGAAACATTTTGACCAATGCTGCTATTTGCCATAGGAAAATGAACAATCTGGATTTAGCAGAGGAAATGTACAAAAGGTAAAAGGTCTAAGGGAGGTTTGAAAGTGTTACTAGTAATTGATGTCTTCTTTTTTTTAGTGTTGTGGTCTTTTATAATATAATGGGGTTTGTTGTTTAACTTCTTTAGTTTTGTTTTATTGGTTTTGTATACAATATATGTGAAATTTTATTATATGCGTGTCTGTGTGTGTGTATGTGTGAAAGAGAGAGACAGAGAGAGAGAGGGGGGGGGGGGAGAGAGAGGGGAGAGAGAGAGAGAGAAAAAGAGAGAGAAAGAGAGAGAGAGAGAGAGAGAGAGAGAGAGAGAGAGAGAGAGTGAGAGAGAGAGTGAGAGAGAGAGAGTGTGAGAGAGAGAGAGAAGTTGTCTAGCTTTGTGGGTCGGTGGATGGTGAGGGCAGAGGGATATTTGTTGCATGGGGATTGATAGGAAGGCAAAGGTATTTTATTAATGTTTATCTTCTACTTATTGCAGCATCTGTTGTCTTTGCATCTGTTGCAACTGGAGGCATTGTTTGTTTCTTTCAATCATTAGTAAAAAATGTTCCAATGACAATTTTTTTTTTCTCTTTTTTCTTTTTCTGTTCTTCTTCATTCCTTAAAGTAGGATATTCTGTACAAATTTAATGAGTTATTCATTGTATGGTGGGGGATATATATATTTTTTTGTTTGTTTGTGGTTCATGATGGATATTTCATTTTCATCTGTTTACATGTACTTCAGAGGCTGCTTTTAAGTAAAATGTAATTCAATGTACTTTCCTCACTAACTGTATTCTGCTTTTAAATGTTGCAGATCAATGCAAATAAAGATCAATGCGGTTGGACCAGAACATGAAGTGGTGGCAGCTGCCTATGCAAATCTTGGTGTACTTGAGTTGTGCCGAGAAAATTTTGCTAAAACAGAGGAGTACACATGCAAAGCTAAAGACATGATGGAGGTGAATCAAAGCTTTAAATAACAAAGCACACATAACCCAATGTTTTGTCTTATCAAGTTACAATATTAGTAGTTTTACAAACCAATAAAATCTTATTGTACATTTTCACCATTTAAAAATGCATGTCAAGATCTAGATGCACACAAAGGATAAAATAAATTCCAGAAATTCGTCAATTCTTATTGTTTATTTATCGCACCCCACCTCCCTTTCTTTTCTTTTGAAATCTCTTATGCTTTACAAATAAGTCTATTTTGCTTTGTATTTGGTCTTGAATTGAAATCAATGTGAAAACTTGTTTATTTTGATTCGAAAGCAAAGATTAATCGGGAATTCCCTCCGCTAGCGAAGTCTGGATTCTCTCTATGCGCGTTCTTTCTAATCTAGTTATCCTTAATGCATGTATATGTCTCTGGGGGATTTTCAGAGAATGTATTATTAATATCATTTTTACCTTATGTATTTATTTTTTCATTTTGTTTTAGCTATTTTCAACAGGGTCCTATCAAATGCTGTTGTTTTGCTTTCCATTATTTAGACCCTTGGAGTGAAGCTTGAACAGAATGAAATGTGGCAAATCCTTGAAAACTGGATGGTGGCTTTATGCAGGCAGGGAAAACAGAAGGAGGCCTTACCTATCTTTATGAGAGTTTGTATGTTACCTGACTATCTGCCTCAATTTTAAGATTATTTTGTGTGAATGTGAGCAATATTTGACAGGAAGGTCAGCAATTGTTTTCTGAATATGATTCATGAAAATTGCATTCAAAAGTAGTTTGATAAATAAAAGTTTAAAAAATCAAGTACTTTTACTTGAGTTAACAGATGTAAGGATGGGCCATTTCATTGATGATGAGAAAGCGGACGAGGTGAAGTCGTAGAAAAAGGAGAAGGAGATGGTAGAGAAGAAGAGAAAAAAAAACTGATTTTTCTTTGATTCCTTCCCTTTTTTCCTATAGACATGGTATGCTTTTCCACTTCTGTCTTTCTTCTTTTAGTTGCAATGTTGAAACGTGATGATAAAATTGATCTCGGCCACACTGAACTCCATTTTGAAATGATGCAGTACATGCTTTCATGCAACATGTTCAAAGAAGTGGCCAACTTTATGGAAGCCTATGTTGCATCCCCACTCTTGCGAAGACCAACATGCTTTAAGATTCTACACTATTGTGACAGCCAGTTGTCGCCAGAGGAGAGACCTTTCAGACCTAAAGAGCACAGCATTTTCTATGCTTTAACTGAAATGTAATAAGAAGGCACTGCGCTGTTTGATGTTGTTTATGTGTTTTGTTTTTTTGTTTTTCAGTGGGAAGGGGGTTGAGTTTGTTTTTTTTACTTTGTCTCTCTTTGTTTTTGTTGTTTTATTTTGGAGTGGGGACAGGGGGAAAGGGGGGGGGGGGGGTAGGGGTTTCATAGATTTTTATATTCCAGTTGGGGTTTTTTAATTGTACCAGACTTGAAATGGGTCATTAAAATGGTGGATTAAATCAGATTTACCATAGTATATTACTGCACCACAATGAAACTACTGCATGCATTATCAAGACAAACTCTCTTAATATTAATCATGTAATCAAAAAGGAGAGTGAAGCACAAATTAAATTAATTAATTTCATTTTAATTTTGTTTTCACTTGTTTTCTCATTCGATTGTTTTGAATTTCTAGCTTTTTTTTTTTGTATTTTTGTTTTTTATTGATTTATTTTGTTTTTGCATTTTTTAGTTTTTTGTTGTTTTTTTTGTTTTTTGTTGTTTTTTTTTTTCTTTTTAATGAATCAACTGATTGAATATCAACAAAAAATGTTGTTACCCATTCTAGCATGTTGGGACATTTTTTTCATGTATGAAAGCATTTATCAACAAAACAAATCAATCATGATTAACATTACCACTTGTTTCAGCTGTTGATTTAATTATCTTCCTACCACAACTATTTTTTTTAGTTTTCCAGGCAACAATGAACTGACAGCATATTACACAGTAAATGTAGTGCTTCCTGCTAATGACCTAGATCTTCTTCTGAGCTTACTGAAAACAATGGATGAAATGAATCCAGTCTTCTTGGAATCAACATATGAAGCTGGTGCCATTTGGTGTAATGACTGCAAGAATTATGAAGGTCTTTTGAGAGTGGCTAAAGCTGGCCTATTGAAATATCCAGAAGCTCATGTGAGTTATCGTAAAAGCTCTTCTGATTTCTCGAAGATACGTTTATGTGTGTACATCTTTCTGATTGAACTTATGTCCTTAACATTAATGCAGGTCATTTTTTTATCATAACATAGATCATCTTTTATATGAGAAAAATGTTCCCCCTCATTGCATCCTGTCATGAATGGAAAATATGATGTACAATTACAGTGCACTCCACTTAACACAACCTCGGTTAGCGTGACACTCCGGATACGGTGAACATATTTTTGAGTCCCAACCAACTTTCCTCTTATTCTTTGTTAAAAAACCTCGGTTAAGATGACATGCCAACTCTGGTTATCGCGACCAAATTCTCAGTACACATAACTTTTTTTGCCAGATATGTTGGACTTTCAACACTATCTGGGGCACTAAATAGTGATATTAGTGATACCATGCAGCAACACTATATATTATTTAACCCTAGATCTAGTATAATGTTATAAAGCCAAGGCTTAGACTTATACAATATGCATACGATTGGGAAGTGGGAAGGGGGGGGGAGGGGGGAGGAGCTGATGCAGATCAGACCGGGGGAGAGGTAAAGGATAGGCCTTCCACGCGATCTGTGAGGACGTGGCTCAACAAGACTAGCCTACAATTTGCAACCTTCAATTGGGCTTAGCCTACACTACAGCACAATGCATGTGCTTAACTAGAGCTACACACAATTAAAGTTCAAAACTAAAGCACACACTGTCTCCTTTCTGGACCTAATGAGTGTCTATCGAAGCGAACCTACAGCTGGCCCAAAACATGAACGAATGTCTCATTCACGGCATTTAGGGATAAGATTTGTCTCGTTGATACCAAGTACAGTTTGAGGATAAGGGTAGGGGAAGGGTTTCTGTTTCTTTCAGTCTGACAAGAATGTGACGAAAGATATCTCGGAGTTGTGAAGACCTGGCATGATGATAGTATTGATAGTCTGAGAGGGTGAGCAGACAGTAACATTTCATCAACAATCATCAATAACAGTAACTACCCGTACACTGGATCTACACTAAATTTGCCCGAATCAAC
The DNA here is from genome assembly GCA_039654545.1 of Plocamopherus ceylonicus. Classification (NCBI taxonomy): domain Eukaryota; kingdom Metazoa; phylum Mollusca; class Gastropoda; order Nudibranchia; family Polyceridae; genus Plocamopherus; species Plocamopherus ceylonicus. Next base: position 5,848 of record JBCJKF010105475.1, read on the forward strand.
AGACAACAGACAGCATGGATGATTATATTACATCGCTCAGGCATTTGTCCTTATTCAGCCTTTGCTTCTACTTCTATGCAGTTAACTATTCACCCCTTTTTCTTACTTTACCGGAATACCGATAAAACATCCGTCGGGCATTTTCTATCATCAACAATCATTATGTTAGCCATTCGATGTACCAACAAATTTACTTCTTTTGAACTTCGCTTAGCATGACATCTGCTTAGTACGACCATTTTTCCATGGTCCCATCGATGTCATGCTTACTGGAATACACTGTATAACAGATAAAAGAAAACTTCATTTGGATCAGCTACTACTCTTTCGAGAGATATATCATGGGTGGTATGATTTTCTTTCCTCAAAAGTTTTTGATTTTCACTCTGTTTTATGTAACTAGATTTTCTACTGTCTACTCTGTGAATAGATATATTGTACGAATTTATTTCAGAGTTTGAAATCTAGACTGTTTGAAGCACTGCGGCAGCTCCATCGTTATGAGGAAGCTTATGAATATGTGCCCATGATTGTTGAGAAAGAGAAAGACAACCAAGCCATACTATTTGTGTGTGGTCATGTAGCTTTGCATGTAAATGATGTGGACTTATGCCAAGAACTTTGGAAAAAGGTTGCCACAATGGAAGATGAAAATTTAGCCATTATGGTAAGTAAATGCTCTTCTTTATTTTGATTTTGTTTATGTTGAAGAAGCATAGCGATAAAAAGTCAAACCCAAATTTTCACTCATATCAAATCAGGATAGTTCCATTCATATCCATGGTTATTATAGTTTGTCTTGAAAAAAAAATATTTGTAAACAGATATCCTGACATTTATCTTGTGATATATTTTTCAGACTTAAGTCATTGAACTGTCTTCCAGGCAGAAATAGCAAAAAAACCCACTGAACCAATCATGCTCAAAATTTAACAATAATTTTTGGTAAATATGCCCTCTAAGTTTTGACCAAGAATTAAGAAAAAAAATCATGTTTTTGTATGAAAAAAGATATCAATTATTATGTTAATTTTTTAAGTCCTTTGACAACTGCTGAAGGCATGAAAATTCATTCTCACTTTCATTTTAGCACTAGGTGCAAGGCTTTCCAGCTTTCCCCTCACGATTTTTGGCCCAGTTCAGTTTCAGCTCATCATCACAAACTATTTTTATGAATCTCATTTTTATGTTCTCACAAATGTCAACATCACTTTTAAGTGAAAGTTTTAGATCTACATAAGTCCTAGATATAGATTAATTCTGCTCATTATTTATAAAAAGCAACAGATGTATGCTTTGTCATGAGGTATTCAATAAAATCTATCTCTAGATTTAGCTCATGCCAATGGCTATATTTGTTTTGGGTTTTGTTTTTTTGTTGAGCCAATATATGGTATGATCTTGGACACAGTATTGTTGAAGCCATTTTTTTCTCAATTCGCAGGCTAGAAGTGGACTGAAAGAAATTGATGAACTACTTAAAGCAGCAAGTGAAGAAAACAAAGAAGATGACAAGTGACTAATTCTGATCATGAACATTTGACAAATGTTAAAACCTGTTATCAGCCCCTTTTAAAACATATTTCCTCACGAGTGTTTTGCAATAACTTTGATTACATGTTCAGAAACCTATGACAATAATTTCTAAGGCTGAAGTTTAATTTTTAAAAATGTTCATACAATTAGATCAATTTTCAGTTTTACATTTCTTTTCTCATAAATTGACTCATTCACTTAAATTGACCAGCTCCATCAATGCACTGTTTGTGTTGATACACTATACATGTAGTTGATATTTCTGTAAACTATACTAGAGCCTTTATGGAAACTGATGGTTTCAAAAATAATATAAAAAAATGCATGTGTTAAATATAGGTGACAACTTTGCTTGTCTTTTACCATTAAATATATACATTGTAATGAATTATCAGAGGGGAAGGGAGTGTGGCTGGGCACCCAAACTCCCCTTATAATGCTCGCCCAGGCATAACAAGAAAATTGCTACAAGATCGTCATTTCTGATGCAAAAGGCGACTATATGTAATGAATGAAGCGGCCCATACACTATCAATATTATTGACAATAATATTGTCAATAAATGGTATTGACAATATTATTGTCAGTTTGTGGGAAATATTGAAGATTGATCAATATCATTGACGAACATCTGCTGTCTCTGAAATATTTTCTTCAATATTTTTGGACCGTCAATAATATTGATAGTTTGTAGGCTCTGTCAATAATATTGTGCAATATTTCAGTCAATCAGAAGTCATTGTGCAGTAAAGATGGCAAAAACAACTAAAGAGGATGAATGAAAGTTTATTGTGGGCGGGCATTGAGCAGTATTTAAAAGGGTAGAAATGAATGTAATGATGCTGAGTGTGAACAGATGGTGTTAGACATTATGGAAAGAGGTATGTATGTTTTATATTGATTATTGAAATATGTTTAGTCTACAATGTAATGATCATCCTCACCATCATCGTCAGCACCATTATTAACATCTTTTATGGATGAGAGAATACATCGTCTTAGATACTGTTGTGAACAAAATAATGTATGTGTTGATTATTGTAATATTTGTTTTAATTGCTTGCTTGTAATCCAACAGCAAACCACATTACAATTGTTTGTGTTCACATACAAAATGACAATACATGTAAAAGGAATTATTATTGCTGTTAGTTATTATTATTATTATTATTATTATTATTATTATTATTATTATTATTATTATTATTATTATTATTATTATTATCATTTAAAAGAAAAAAGACCAGAGTACATGGATGAACCATCTAGAAGTTCATTGAGTAATGCTTTTATGTTATTATCAATGGCAAGTAAGCACTAAGAGACAGAAGTGGATCCATGTTAACATGACGATGGCAGATGAAGAAATGACCAAAAATATCAAAGAAAATATTGAATAGTTTGTGGGGAAAAATGTTTTGTCAATATTATGGAGTCAATATTATTGTCAATAATATTGATAGTGTATGGGCCGCTTTACTATTAAGTAGTGTGAACTAAACTAATTGAATACTTTTGTATAGTATCCAGTAATTTATTTGATGTTAAATGTTAATTCCTTCCCTGATTAAGTTGATATTGAAGCTTTGGTTACAATTATGTAGTTCTCTTTTGGTTTGCTTAACTCATGTAATCATCAATTTCATGTAAAAAAAAAAAACAACTTACCGTAACATGGTGTTACTTGCATAATTTTACATTTAGAAAGTGCTCAATTTCAGTTTTAACTGGGCTCGAATACTTTACATTTACATTGAAAAGGGTTTTTATAGTAATGTAGAACTCTACATTACTATAAACGCTAATCAAATGAGATTGTAATACACAATTTCTTTAATTAAAACAGCTACATGGACATGCATTTAAGATTATAAAAATTATAGAATTATAGAAATTTATCTGAGAATTTGTCTATGATCATGAGAGTGCATTTATATAATGTGTCTTAAGTTAAGTTTTTTTAATCATTACCTTTCTAGCTAGGGTGCTCTGTTGTCCTGCAGTAGAGCGTTGGGCTATGGACCAGGAGGTCATGGGTTCGAAGCTCTTAGTGACACATGCGTTTTTTCCTAAAGCAAGTTAAGCTAAATTTACTCCTGTTGCTTCACTCAACCTAGGTGAAAACGGTACAGCTTCGGTTGGGAAAGTATTCTACAATAAGACAAGAAGCATCCTATTCGGAAAGTGGCAGCTCTGACCCTATGAGCCGAAAGGTCTAAAAGGGTGATCAGCTTTCCTTGGCAGCTTTGAGACACATCCAAAACATGCACATATTAGCCCAAAGATACATCCGTTTTATCCATACCATTTACCCCACCGCTTTTGCCTTCCGATTCGTAAATATCCCAACATGTAGACCTGTCATGATCTAGACACTATTCTATAATAGGATCTTCAACATCATAGTGTGCCTAGTGTCATTGTGAGACTTGGAACTAAAATTAACTCTAGCTGTCTAAAGGTCATGCTACTTACGAGTTGATAATATCCATTTCTACTTTTTTTAGCATAGAAATCTACATTCTGAAATTAATTTTGCTGAGCTAAATCCCCCGTAGGCTTAGATTTCAAAGTTAAAATCCTAGATTATCCAACCCAAAATCTCAGTCAAAAGACTGATTTCCAACTCTAAACAAAGTCTGAAGAGAATTGAAATTGTGAGTGATTTACATGACTTGTCAAAATTTCATGCAAGTAAAGTTAATACAATATAGTAGATAAATACATGGATTGTATTATTAATATCCTGTTTAATAATAAACCAAAATATGAACATAATTATTTTATTAATCTATTTAATAAGAGCATTGCAGGAGAGTTTTATTACCTATCTCCTCCTTAACTACTAAACCAATCAACATGCAATTTTCGCCAAAAATCGTTATAAAAATATATTATGTTGTAGGCTGATGAAAATAACTCACATTAGTCAGCAAATATATTATGCACTCACAAAAACTTATACATTTGAATCGTTGTCAGTTCCCATTTGTATTTTGTGACATTTTCTTTACCAAGATGTTTGCCTGTATTTTGATTTTGATCTTTGATATTTCATTATCCGATTAGTAGGCAAAAGTATTTATTATGCAGACTAGGCCTATCGAAAGCTTTGTATTGATACTGTTTCCCCCTCTGTAGGCTTCTGTGGCATCTGTAGCAACCAATACCATAATAATATCTAGTTCTAGATTTAGATCTCTAGAAAGAATCTAGATCTAAGACGACGGCATATGCAATACCATGCGTGTAGTAGATCTATCATTTTAGGTCTGTCACTTTTGAGGAATAGATCTAATTCTGTACCAGATCTATATAAAAATGTAGCCCTAACTAGAACTAGAATCTAGATCCAGCTATCAAGCTAAAAGGAGGCTTTTAATTATAATATAGTTTTTTTTTTACAAAGCCGGGAGCCCAGATAATCATGTCATATTTCTCTTACTTTAAAATAATATATTTATATTGAACTGTCTTCATAGAGCCAAAGAGATTTTTTATTGCAAATGTCATTCATCAGCTGTCAGCTGTTAAGGTCAGATGTATATTTTTGGTTTACCCAATAAAAAAGTTATATTATTGGTTTAAGCCTACATTGATGGTGCCATACTGTTTATTTTATATTTCTGAACAATTTTTAACCAAACTGTGTATGTATGGTAATGTGTCTTCTTTGCTTATTCTCAAAGCATGTAATAAAAGAGTATCTGTATTCAGAACCCAGATCTACATGTTATTGTTTCAGTCTTTATCGTATACATGCATGTGTATAAGTTATGTAACTACAACCATCACACAGACAGATAGAACAAGATATTACAGGACATCACGTTGTATTAGAAGTTATTTCCTAACTTGTTTTCATGACTGCTGTTTGTTTTGGCAATCCGTGTTTCAATTAGAACTGCACAAACTGTTTTTAAGAATTTATCTGTTGTGCATAAATATTGTTTCCAGACCACTGAGCGATGCTAAAGAGAAACAGATGTGTTGCAAATTATTTACTTAGATTTACACTTAGGGTTAAAAAATCTAAAAGACATTTACCTTTGATGACAAAGAAAACAGATAACCTTCAGTGCAGTTTTTACCAGCAATTCAACAATCAGAATATGTTGAGTCCAGGCATAATAAACAGATTATAAAACCCAAAACAGTTATCAATTTAATATCATTAAACTTTGCCAGGAGACATTGGGGCCATGCCGGGGTCAACACAAAAATAATGAATGTGACACACGCAAAACCTGACCAGTGCCAAAGTTCATTCTTTTCCCAGACTACCACAGATTGGTGCAATTTGGATCAAGCCATTGTCAGACTGGTACAATTTGGATCAAGCTATTGTTAAAAAAAACAACTTTGGTTGAGAGTTTCATAACTGCAACAGAAAAATGTTTTGCTCTTAGGGAACAGTAATCTGATCTGTAACTATCACTACCATCTCATAAAATTAAAAGCACTTTTGTTGGGATTCCCTGACAAAGCAGATACAGATTATGTCTTATGTACCTATCACTATAAGTTATAAGCATTATACAAGACACAACAGTTTACAATGTCTTCAGATTTTTTTTTCATTCTTTGTTTTTTGCTTTTTGTTGTTGTGGCTCCGTAATCTAGAAGTAGTCAATTCTCTTTGTGACCATGAGGTCCTGGGTTCGAATCCCGCAGCAGGCGGTGTGAAGTTGAGTCCTTGGAAAAAGGCTCTTTTTTTTTTTACACACATTTTCTCACCTCACCCAGACGTGAGAATCTGGCCATCAAATTAGCAGCATTGCCCCTGTCCCAAGAAAAGGCACTATCGCCTAACAGGCCCGTCTTGAACTTCATGTTATATGTTGCTATTGGAGAGGACCCCTTGTATAGTACTTGGAGCACACTAAGTGGATACTGTATTGCGCTATGTAAAAGCTCCCTTTTTGTTTTTTTAAATTGTCATTTTGGTCTTTCCTTAAGCCTACATCTTAGAACCAACACCCCCCCCCCCCCCCCGCGCTTTTTTTTCTTGATGATCATATAGATCTAGTTATTGTTATAGTTATGGAGAGAAGCGAGTTTTCCCATTCCCTTTTCAGTCATTTTTAAAAAGGTTGGCAGGAGCTGCTTTTGTTTCTGTGCAGGGGAGATGGACGATAGGGTGCAGGGATTTCATATATTGTTTTAATTCTATATTTTTGACTTGCTCTTTGTTTTGTTTTGTTTTGTTTTGTTTTTTGTGGTGCATGTACTCCGACAGGTGACAGGTGACACGACTTACCGTGACTTTCGACAACAAGGGAAGAAACTCTCACATCAGTATGATCAGTTGCTACTGTAAACATCAATACTATTCTCGTCGAATGCATTTTTGTTGCGTCAGGTTGAATGTGGCAATTCAAAAAAACAAAAGCACACTGACGGTTGTCTTCGTGTTCCATTCATTTAGAAACAATTCCTCAACAGGTTATGACGACTGTGGACAGTCTAGTCCTCCGTCATAAAAATAGATGGAGACTGAAGGACCCGAAAGTTCTTCGAATATTTTTCTCGTCACCGTTCAGTGGAATGGAAGCAGAGCGAGAAGAATTAACAAGAAAGTACTTTCCCCAATTTCACCATGCGTGCAACTCTAAAGGCATGCAATTTGTTGCTGTTGATATGAGGTGGGGAATAACAGCAGAGTCTGCAGACAATGCTGAAGTTATTAGCATTTGTCTCAGGGAGCTGGACCGATCTGATGTTTTCATAGGATTTTTTGGACAGGTGTGACTTAAAAAAAAAAAACATAAGAAAAAATACAAAACAAAACAAAACCCCCAAAAATCCACCATAAACAGAACAGACACAAAAACACCATCGAAGCATATAACAGTCAACAAGTTGACTCTGGGTGATGACAGAAGAAGAAAGCAAACCAAAGCCAAAAACAAAAACAATGCATCAAAAGTTTGAACAAACAACAATAAAAAGCAACCCTCAACAAAGATTAAGAATCTAGATCTAGATCAATATATTCTTAGAATTAAAAATAAAGCAACACAAATGAGGCAAAGAAAAATGATAAAATCATTGTCAGATCGTCATTTTTTGTTTTTGCAATTATCTAGATCTAGACCTAGAACTAGATTCTATATATATCTAGTGAAGTCATTCTATATCTAGTAAAGTCAATAAAAAAAATAATCAAATACTCAATTAGAAAGCATGAGCCTTCTTGAAGAAGGTTAAAGTTGTCAACTAGATCTAGATCTAGAGGGAGGACCTAATTTTGGATATAAATCGAAGTCCCCTTATTATCATATATATGTACTATATATGTAGGCCTAGATCTAATCTAAAGCTATTTCTTGATTTAGGTCTAGAATCTAGATCTAGTCAAAGTCTTTGTTTAGAATGCTATATTTGTGCCTTCTTTCTTTTTTTTAAGGACTTTAAATATCATAAAGGATTCATGTTTTGGGAAAGCGGTTAGCTTAGTAGACAGGGCACTCGTCCACCGAGCCAAAGGTCACGGATTCGATCCCCAGCTATGCAAGCTTGATTTAAGATCTGATTTTTCAGGGGGTTTTTCCGCCTCCTTGCCTGTTGTAGGCAGGATGAATAAGTGCCTAGTCCCATCGGAGATGGACAATAAACTAGGAGGTCCTATGTGCCTTTGCGCATGTAAAGGAACCCTCAGTGATTAAAATCGAAAAGAGCAGGCCATATCAGCCATCACCCTGGCAAAATTCGATCCTACCAACATTTGATTTCGGTGTCATGCATCCTTACAAGCTCTTGTACCTCAGACTTATTGACTAATTCAAGTAGAAGAGGCAAATATCAGAGGGTACGGGAGTGTGACTTATAAATACTAGCCCAGGGGTAGCAATGAAATTGCTACAAGATGGTCAACTCCTGACGCAAAAAGCCTCTATAGTGGCTTACAGCAACACATCAGAGATAATTGGACGAGCTAACCACTGATATTGCAATTAAGGAATGTAAGTAGGCAAGGCAATTTGCTGTTTTGCACATGGCTTGCTAATGGTCAACTTGATCTTCATACTGCTTCGACATTATTGAGATAGATATTATAATTATATAATGTATAAAGGCATGCACCCTGGCATACAAAGTGGGATGGTAAAGGATTGACACGGAGAGAGCGAGTTTAGTTTCTAACTTGTTATATTGACCTTCTATGACTCCCTTCTGACCACACATCCTGGCTCATACAAGGGGTATACGTCGCAGTACAGACAAGAAAACGAACATCTCATTAAGTGGGTTAATTCCCTTACAATATATAGGCACAATACGATACAATACAAATTACAGCACTACAGAAATTACAACACTACAGATATAATTTCAAAATTAAAATAGTTAGACTAATAGTTAGCTTGAGTTGTATGATACATGTATTTTGAACAGTATCTGATGGTGTTCAAGGAATAATTTATAAATTATCATTCTTTCCTCAAAGAGATATGGATGGCATGGAGAATCAGATGAACTTTTACAAAAAAATTTTGATAATGCAGTTGGTCAGTACCCTTGGCTGAATCATGTGAGGGACAGAAGTGTAACAGAGCTAGAATATTTTCATGGTCATTTGAATAATCCAGGAAATCTCCCTGCATGCATTTGCTTTAGGGATAAGGTAAGACCCATAATTAATATAATGTTCCTCATTACAGTATACATGTACAGCATCATATTAATCAGTTCAGGTTGATATAAATTGTATGGGAATGTTTTTTTCTTATTTTTTCTTCAGCTACAATTCAAAATCTTTTGTCCCTTTTTATTCATAAAAACACCCTTCTATGAAATATGTCTCACATTTTAAATGGGAATTAAAAATGGAGAAAAAATGTCTTAAGTTCACATCCTTCCTCTCTGAATAGAATCATAATTGGAACAATGGTGAATCTTGAATTAAAGTTAGTGATAGATGCTTTGATATAATGCATGTGTTTGAGTTTAAAAGTCAACCTCATTTCTTGTCAGGCTTATGATGATAAAATAAGAAAGAAGGCTGAAGCTGATGGGGACAAAAGGACAGTTTTTAAATTCAGTGCAGAGTCTGAACATTCTACCCAAATGATGAATGATTTGATTGAGAGGGTACAAGCCACTGAATCAGAGGTGATTTTACATTGTTTTGTTTTTTTTTGTTTGTTTTTTTTGGGTTTTTTTAGGCATTAATATAAGTAGAGAAAGTTTGGGCCTCTGCTCATATATGTTGAAACAATGTGGATTTCACTGAAACTTAAAAAGTTCAAAGATATCTATCTACAGTGCAACATGTGTTCGTCGAATACATAGTTGTCAAACTCACGGATTCCTTGAACAAATTGCAATGTTCCAAATATTTTCCTCTATTTTCTATACGTTTTTTTTCATGCTGTAGTCAAACTCGTTCACAGATCCCTCGAACTATTTGCCTGCTGTTAAAGCTGTGCGAGCAATTTTCCCGATCTTACTGATGAGTTTAAAAAGTCAACTAGGCTTATCCGATGACTAAAATACAGTAGTTACCGCCTATTAGTCCGGTCCATGGGAAGCAGCAAAAACGGACTTTTAGCCGGAACGGACTATTAGCTGGAACGTACTATTCCCTAGTCGCCGATCATCGGACCACGCAACAAACGTGGGGTTCATTCATCTATCTACCCTGGCTTATCATCGGACCTATGTCCACTAGGACGCGCTCTGTTAGTTTTTCATGTGATTTTTCTTTCTTTTTTTTTTTTTGGGGGGGGGGGGGGGCAATCTGAAATGCCTGGGGTAGAATGTCAACGGATACATGTGATGCCTATTCAGCGCCGACACAAAAGAGATAAGAACGGAGTACCTCCACAATGGAACGCTTATCACGTCGTTGCACGCGTTCAAATGGGTGTTCACGAGGAAGAGAAGGCGACACCTGATTGGCTAAGACTGTAGCAATCAGACTGTAGGTGACGGACAGTTTGTT
>JBCJKF010105476.1:0-10351 GCA_039654545.1 Plocamopherus ceylonicus
ACTCACGCCGTGTAGCCTTAGGTAGCCCACACTATCGCATGCAAAACGTCAGCATCGAATGGGCTATTTTTAGACACCAACTAGTGCTAGCGGCCTTTTTAGACGATTGATGCAGGTGTATACGGTACCGATACATCAACACAATGAATGTCACAATGAGGACCATTGTTAATTACCCGCTAGTATTAGTACCATTAGTGGGCTTTTCAAACTACTGATGATGTTTTATACGGTACATCAACACGGCTCGGGCTATTTTAGTCATCGGACAAGCCTAGTGAGTGGGCTTTTCAAACTAATCAGCAAGATTGGGAAAATTGCTCGCTCAGCTTTAGCAGCAGGCAAATAGGTCAAGGGATCCAGGAACGAGTTCGACTATTGCGTGAAAAAATGTACAGAAAATAGAGGAAAATATTAGGGACATTGCAATTTGTTCGAGGAATCTGTGATTTCGACGAATGTGTGTTTGACGAACGCGTGTTGCACTGTATATATATATGGAGCAGACAGTGACAGATTTAATTCATCGCTTTCTGAATATGATGCTAGTCATTTTCACCTGGGACCAAGAAGGCAAATTTTCTTGCTAAAGGCAAAAATGTGTCACTCGGTTGGTTTGACTTTGTTTTAAGAAAAAAAAAGTTCTGAACAATCAATCTGATTTTAGCAGATATCTTAATTTTAAGTTTTTTGTATGATATATCTGGAAAAGGGGCTATAAAATCTAATTATCATTATCATTTAGGATCTATGACCATGTGCACTACTGCAGTGCCACAACACCCCTAAATCAGAATCAGCACACACAATTGTAATAGCCTACATCTTCACACAAGGGGGCGTAGTGGCCCTGCAGACAGAGCGTTGGGCTTCGGACCGAGAGGTCACGGGTTCAAACCTGCATAGGGAAATGCGTTTTTTCCGTAAGCAAGAAAATTTACCCCTGTTGCTTCACTCGACCAAGGTGAAAATGGGTACAGCTTGGCTGGGAAAGTATTCTGCAACAGACTAGCATCCTATTCAGAAAATGATAGATGTAATCTGCCACTGTCCACTTCATGCAACAGAAACCGGAATAAGCTCCGGCCCTATAAGCCGAATGGCTTGAAAGGACTACTACATCTTCAGACAAGACTTTAGTAGCCACATCTTCAGACAAGACTTTAGTAGCCTACATCTTCACACAAGACTTAAGTTGCCTACATCTTCACACAAGACTTTAGTAGCCTACATCTTCACACAAGAGTTAAGTAGCCTACATCTTCACACAAGACTTTAATAGCCTACATTTCGGCACAAGACTTTTGAAGCATATGTGTATATCTTCACATAAGAATTTTGAAGCCAAATATGTTCAAAAAAATGTTAAATATGGACTTCTGCAACCTTCTTCACACATGATCTGGGACAAGGACGAGCTGTTGGCGCTTTAAGTAAACCTCAATGAATCAGTGGCTTAGGAAAAAGTTAAACCAATGTTCATTCATTGACAAGTCTTCTTAACAATGTGGCACCCACTAAATGAACTTTGGCTTCAGGGTAGATTTCATTTCAGATCCTCACTCACTATGCTAGTTCTACCTAAATGTTCTCACAACTATGCATCACATTGCTCTTGGACAGATACAAAAAAAAAAAAAAAAAAAAAAAAAATTGCTGCGCCACACACATTTCAGTGTATAAGCTGTTTAAAATATGGCAGAGGATGAGGAATTCCAGAGGTGTAATCAAGCTTCATGTAAGGTCAAATTTTCAGTCATCATAATATAGCCATGGTTGTATGTTTTTGGTCTAAGCGACTTACCCATGTATGTACATGTATCTGTCTAGGGCATTTATGATGAATGTTTGTATTGCCAAGTTTGTAGATTTTACTCTGGGGGAATACATGCAAGTGATAAAGGGGAGAGAATATATACATAGTACAAAAAGAATCTTCCACCCCTCATTTCAAGTGAGTCTTCTTTTATAATGGAAACTCCTTTATATGTGAGGTCCTCTATGATTATCCGTATGATTTCTTTGAATGATAAAATTTCATAAATTGAATTGTCCATGAAACAACCCCCCCCCCCCCCCCATGAAATTTAAATATTCACTACATTTAATAAGCTCTACTATACATTGTCAGACCCCATCCTTCGATAAAATAACAGGTAGGCATTTTGTCTGATTTCTTCAGTGCTGAGCTGAAACTCCATGTTGACCTCTTCCACAGTCTGATCATCCATGCGATACCACTTGTCTCCATCGAGACAGTAACTGACATAATGGCCATGTGATGTACTGTTAGCACCAAGGTGAAGGCAAATGCCGTAGAGTTCGTAGATGAAACCCCCGTTGGAGGAAGTGAGATCATTTCGCTGAGTTACAGTGTCATAAATAACGTCCCGCAGATTGAATCCACGCAGGCGGATGCTGACCGAGGTGTTGATCTTTGTGGAAACCTTAGCCACCTGGTCATAACGGAATCTCATTAGCTGAATGATGAGACACTCAGGCAACTGTCGAAGCAGGCAACGCCGCTGAAGTTTGGGCATGGCACGACTCTCAGGTGCAATGGGAGTTGAAGTCTTAAAAGCGTTGTCGTGAAACCCACTGTCATTGACCAGGTGGTCCTTGTGGGCCAGAAAATGTGGCAAGATTGGGGAGGTTGACTGAGCAGGACTGGAGTGTGGCATGGCAATGGGGGAAGGAAAGGCCATGGGCTGACCAGGAGAAGTGGGATGAGTGTACTGCTGTTGAGTTGACCGAGCAGTTCTGCGAGTCACGGGTGTGGCGTTGAAGCCAGTCTTATAATTAGAGTTGAGACGCGGGTGGAAATTTGAGATTTGAAGCAGGGGCTGAGCTGGTTGGAGATTCTGGGCGTCTGCCCCGGCACCAGAGGAGGAGGGCATCTCTGATAGATTTTCGATGTTGCAAAAACTGGTGAAGCAGTCCTCCAACATGACGAGTCCAGACGAGTACCTGGGTGGAGCCATTGGCACAGGCAGGATGTTGAAAGCCTGAAGGTTGACAGAGATGTGGCCGTGCTCTACACTATGGTAAGCCTCCACCAGCTGTCCGGTGAATAGACCGTCCACCACTGTGTCATTGGCCTGCTTATGGGTCAGCCACTCTAGGTCGGATAAACGCTGAATGGCTTCTGCATAAGACTCATTCTCTAAACCATTGGCAACTGCAATCTGAAAGAGTTGGAAAGTATAAAGAATAAGGAAATTTCACAAGACAACCAACATACTTAAAGAGTAATGAAAGCCATCTATTTTCTACAGACTGTCTCAAGAGAATGGCAGAAAATTGAAAATTTACATATCACTGGGGAACTTTAATTAACAAAAGTTACATTTAAATGGGTGAATTGTGGAAAATGAATGGAAACACAGCGACCGCTGTGCTCTTATCTTGTTCTTTAACCTTTAACAATTTTGACTTTCATAACCCAGAAGAAAAGAAAAAAAAAAACAAAACAAAAAACAAAAAAAAACAAAAAAAAATCAGGGGTGGATTCCTTTAGATTTTAATATATTTTCAAATGATGAGACTGCTACTTCATTGATATTGATATATGTCCCAACTAAGATTGACCTTTATTGTTTTGTTAAAGAGATTTTTTCCTGTCCACTGTGATGATGCATCCATCTCTGATATAAAGTCATACTTTTTTTACATCCTCGCATTGACCCATTGTTTGTGCTGTCCAGAGCATTAAATGCAATGATCTGTATGATGGGCACTCAAGAGATAGTGGGGTACAGTATACAAGGCATTGGTGATAGCACTCTTAGTGTTAATAGATGAGCTGTCAATTCATTAACAAACTAACAGAAGGCCTGTGAGCATGGGAATTGAGTAAGTTGGCTTTCATATCGGACAGGAAAATTTCTTTGATTCTTATCCATATCTTGAGGAAAATATAGACTACAGGCACCTTAAAAATTGGATGAAGTTTCAAATACATAAACAAAATATCTTTAAAAGAATTTGGCTTATTTGAATAACCAGGTCTAGATTTTATTAAGCAGATTATTATATCAGATGATCAATGCCAAGGCAACTTAATTCTAAAGCAAATGAAGAACAAAGCTAATGATGAGTACCAATAGCCTGTCTCGCATTGTCCATCTGGTGAACTCTGTGACAGGCCACAGAAATAATGTGTAGTATATAGATGGTAATCATGGAACAGCCTGGACAGCTCTGTGATTGGCCACAGAAATAATGTGTAGTACATAGGCCTACATGGTAATCATGGAACGGCCTGGTCAGGTCTATGATTGGCCCCAGAAATAATGTGTTGTATAAATACATGGTAATCATGGAACGGCCTGGTCAGGTCTGTGATTGGCCAAAGAAATAATGTGTTGTATGGAATTATGGAACTCGGAATATGATTACTATAAACGGCCAATCAAAAAAAAAAAAAAAAAAAAAAATCCAAATAAAGGGTGGCCATGCATGAAGACTTACTAAGCATGCATGTGTACGTTATTTCACTATCTCACACATGTCAAGGGCATTGTGGGACCAGCCCACAATGTTTAGTGTTTCCATCAAACAATGAACAAACTACCCATAATCTAGTTTGGACTAGTAGATAATGGTCACTCTTAAGAAAACATGGGGTTGTGATACGACCAATCTGTGCAAAATCTTTTATTGCTATTCAAAGGTTTTACTTAACAAAACCAATCCATTATTTCAGTTCGTTGTCGTTGTAAATTGAAAGTGGCTGTCACTCAGGAAGTCTTTTATTCATAAGTTCGCTTATTTATACTCATTATAATCTTTCAAAAGTAAGCTTTTCCCTCCGTGGGCTATATATCTATAATTGATCTATAATTGAAAATTTTTAGAATTTTTCGAAATTTTAATGGAGCAATTGATTATTTTTTCAAATTTAGGCAAAAAAGACAAAATTCTCTTAAAATCAGTCTTGTATTACCTCACGTCTGCATTGATCCTTTAACTCTTTGATCCGGTTGGCATTCAAATCTCCATAGATTAATTTCAGCTTTGCAAGGCGTGGGCTGGAAAATTTATCATCACTACCTGAGTTTGAAGAATCTGTAAATGTGAAAACATTAAAATTGTTGATTTTTGTTTTCTTCTCAGACTTCATAGAGATTTAAATAATAAATGACAGCAAAATGCACAATAACCAAGCACTACAGTAATACTGTCTTTAATTTTTCCTCCAAGGACTCCCACCTGTCCCTAAAAAAAACAACACTCAATACAGACCTATTCTTTAGAATGATAGAAAATAAATATATTTAATTCTTTTAAAAAATGATTACAAGATAACAATTTTAAAGCCTTTCCATACTGCATTGCCAGCAAAAGTCTATGCCCAATGTTTACAAACCATCCGCTTGTAAAGCATCAATTTTGATTTTTTAAATACGGAATCATGTTTTAAGTTTAAAGTAACCTTGCCATTTTCTAGTCAGCATTGTTTGTTTACGCTTACAAGCACAAGTTTACGCCCACAAGTGATAATAGCGACTCACATGAAAGTGACTGAACCGAAAATGCTTGAATCAAAAGCGTAGACCTAGATGTGTCTACATCTGATTGAAAGTGGTGTAAATGCCAACAAAATTGTTACTTAGCCTAAATGACCTGCTTTTGGTATTTTCTGGTCAGTTCAATAAAAAAAATTCAAAACCATTGGTTACGAATTATTGATTACATTGAAAATTCCAACATTTTAGAATTATTTTCTGAAAAGAAATAACCAAACAATAAACGTATTTGAGGATAATTTTTTGAAATAAAATACTGTGATACCAAGTTTGACAGAGTTACATAAATTAAGAGCCAGTAATCGTTATTATAAAAAAACATTCTCCCTGAAACATGATACATTGCAAGGATTATATTTGAATTTGTAATTATAATAAAAGACATTGACCAATGAGAGAAAAATAGAGAAATATAAAAAGAAGAAACAAGTTGGGAATAACTAGTTACCACAACGAAGGGCTTCCTGGCTGTTTTTGTTGAGTATGTTGTGTACAGTCTCTAGCAACCACATGAGGAATTCTGCGGCATCTTGTTGTCGCATAGGCTCATTAGGGGGATTCACGAGTTTAGGATTGAGTACTGAAGCTGCTTTTCTAAACCTTGTAGCATTGAACACTTTATAATCAGAACAAGAAGGATCCACTGTCACAACATCTAACAATTCTGCCAGGGATGAAAGAAGTTCAGATTCTGCAACACTGCACTCCAACTCTTTAGCAGCATCAGCCGTGAGACATTCCACAAGAAAGGGTCCCCGCGCCAAGCACTGTATTGTGGAATTAATAAAACAAATGTTTTGTCCATTATTCACTAAACCCACAGGTTTTGGAATGCTGGGTCCAAACCCAATAACGTTCAAAAATTTGGATTTGATGGAAGATGACAATAAAGGTTTAGGAAATAGTTTGCTGCCTGCATCAGGATGCAGGGAACGACGCTGTAAGTTGTTATTTGACCAAACTGACCTTGACTCCCCATGATCTGCTGTGGCAATGGAATTATGACCACTGTCACTCAGCCGACCCATTCCCAAGACAGCATTTGGAGTGGTCTGTTGTAAGCTTGATGTTCCAGAGTAGTTGGAATCCATTCCTCTCATATTACTCCAGTTCCTTCCTGATGAATCGTAAAAACCCACTTTACCTTGCTTGACTGCATTCTGATAAGAAACAGACGTGGGACTGACAGAATAAGTTGGGCGATCCTGGCCTGGTACAACGGTGGCATTGGGCGGATAGTGCAAACTGCCTTGCTTCCCAAAATAAGGAGGGATGCCAAGGCCGTAGCCAGCCTGCTGACTCTGCCGATTCAGGTTATTAAGCTCAGCAGCCGTACTGTTACTTAGGCCGGCCATACCAAGGGCCTGCTGTTGTAAGTGTTGCTGTTGCTGTTTCTGGCGCTCAATCTGCTTCATATTTTCTTCATGCTGGAGATGGTTCTCCCAGTGTGCTTTCAGGTTGGCAAGCAGACGTGCAAGGTCTGTCCTTCCAAACAGCTGGGTGCAAGTGAAAGTAACGCATGTCAACAACAGCAAGAAGTAGGGCACATGATGAAAGGTGTAGAGCAGCAAGCAAAGAAATCCAAGACCTGCAGATTCATACAGCCATATGGTGCGTTTTTCTTGTTCATTTCTGGGGACAAACCATCATAGATTTAATTTGGTTATGGAAGGGACATAGTCAAATATTTGAATTTCTAAAACAAATCAAATTAAATAAACTACAGCTACCACACATAAATAATATATGTGAATAGAATTGATAGAAATAAAAAGAACCAATTCCTCTGCCCAATGTTTTTCTTTGTGCCAATCATATTTTGACCCATTTAGCGAACACACACACACACAGACAAAATATAAAACAAACTGATGGCTGTAACAAACTGTGGTCTATTGGTACAATAGAAGTGCAAATAAGTCTATTTTGTTATAATTTGTACAATTGTCCCAATAACAATCAGTAGATCTAGACTCAAATTTGTATTCTCTTTAGGGAAAAAATAAATCTTCTAAATTCTCCTATTTTAAACTTAAGGCCGCCAATATATGTAGTCAATTCGTGACTTGTTTTAAAATCTTTAAAACAACAGTCAACTCGCATTCAAAAAATGTATTAGGTGAAGCGAAGGTGCATTCAATTGTGGTGCAAGAGTAAGTGCTTAATAAAAGCGCATTAGTCGGCCCAGGGTCAGGCGTCTGAGGTAATCTGCGCAATGGTACACGAAAACAGGGTTAAAGCGGTGGAATGGCAAAACAAACAAAAAATTGGAGAAAAATTAAATATCTCGATCACTATGCATTTGCAGAACTAAATACAGAAGTTACCGCCTATTAGGCCAGTCCATGGGAAGCAGCAAAAACGGACTATGGGCCGGTCGCCAATCAGCTGACCACGCAAGATATACATATATGTGGTGGGTCGATCCATTTGTCTATCTACCATTATAATCAGACGTGCGTCTACCAGGACACATTCCGTTAATTGTCATCACATGATTTTTTTTTTTCATTTTTTAAAATTCATTTATTTTGAGACAATCTGAAATGCATTGGGGTAAATATGTCAACGGATACATGCGATGTCTGATCGGTGCCAACTTAAAAATAAGAACAGACTGCCTCCACAATGGAACACTTATCACGTCATTGCGTAGGCCTGGTCTGGACGACCAGATGTTTTGCATGCGTTCAAAGGTGTTGTTAACGAGGAAGAGAAGGCGACACGTGGTTGGCTAAGACTGCAGCAGTCGGATCATAGGTGAGGATAGTTTGTTTGCGGTGACGTCTTATTACATGTATACACATCACCATGCCTATGCCGAATAGTGTACACTGTTTTATTGAAGGGAGTGGACAAAAGGCAAGGCCATCTTTACAGGGTACCAAGATGGCATTGCAATATACATGTATATGCCACTTATTCTTTGACTTATGGCCCAGTCCACCTCATAAAATCGTGAAAATGTTGTTGATAGACCTGGTGTGTCTGGATAAAAGCGGACTATTAGCCGGAATTCAGGATTTCCGAGCGGCCTTTTAGAGGGGTTATTTAAATAGAAAAAATTACGTTTAATCCAAAAAGTGGACTATTTTATTAGGTGGAACGGACTTTTAGCCGGAGGACTAAAAATAGACGTTAACTACTGTATCATATATATTTGTTCTCGGCGACCCAAAATACGTCAGAAAAAAAACTTGTTTGGGAACAGCACGTTAAACAAGAGTGATGCTATAAAAATACCCTCCCTTGCTTAGTAGCATGGTGGACCTGAGGCATTTGTTTAGTTGTAGTAGTAGCTAGAGTCAACTAACACCAATTCGGCCACCTAAAACCCTAGGGCATAAATTTACATGCTTTTATACAGGGAACATGATAAGGCTAGCACCAATTCCGCCACCACAACGTCAATTCGGCCAGTCAAAAGGTCAATTCAGGTACCTGGTAACAAATTGCATCATGACATATATACACACAAAAACGTATCAATCAAGTGTAAACAATATTCAAGCAATAAGTTAATGATTTAACAAGAATAAAAGCAAAAATCATTACTTTGAAAGTGAAAAACTGCTTAACAACAAGTGAACAATGTATGAGCATGATGTGTATGAGAACAAAATAAAAAAAGAAAATGGCTGTTTTGATGGTAGTTTTAGATTCTAGATCTAGAAATCCATTAAAAAAGTAAGTTTAAGATCACAACAGCTTTAAAATTTACCAAACAACTAACTTTGGCAAACTATTTTTTTAATCAACTTATGCGTAGAAGTATATAAGAGATCATCAGAATATTAGGAATAATAAGAATGATAACTTTTAGATGGCTGAATTGGTGTTAGAAGTCTGATTTACTTACAACAGCCATTTGGCCACCCCCTACAACGGTGCGAAGTAATTATTGAGAAAGCTACAAACAGACTGAGGGCAAGCTGAAAATAGTAGTAGTGCCAAAATATCATGTTGACTTTGCAATGTGATGTCAAAACAGCCTTCAAAGTCTATAATCACACGCGCATAAAATTAAAATCAGGCCATAGCTTAAAAGTAGCGGTGCTTCTTTGGTTGTTACCCCAGACCTTGTAAAGTCTAGTCTGCTATCTTAGACCGACTACTGTAGGCGGTATCGAACATTTTCGATACTTTTTCTTAAATTTAAGTCTAGATGTTGATTATAAAAGTCTCAACTGAATTCAAAATCTATTTTCTGTCAAATTTCAGGATTTAAAACTTTTTTAAATATAAGCTTATAATACAAAGAAAATATTATTTTAAAGATAGAAGATAAATATCCATTTTAAAAGTGACCTATGCAGGCCTTCAATTCAAGTAAGACTTATATATCAAGACCTAGACCAACTTCGATACTGCTGATTGATACTGCACACAAGGCAATTCCGGTCTGAGGTAACAACTGAAAAAGCGCCAAAGTAGCAATGCTAGCTACTAGACTGGTTTGAGGTGGAATAATTACTCAAAAACGAAAATGTGATGACTTCTTGCTGTGATAATGATCAGCAGAAAGGCTTTTCAATACATATATATATATATATAATATGATAATTCCCTCCTGTGACAAATCAGACATGCAAATCTAAGATAAAAATCCTAAAATTAGGCCTAGATCTAGAGACAAAAAGGTGCTGAATCGGTTAAAGAAGAAGAATGTTTAAATAGTGAACATCGTTTTATTAAATGCAAATAGATGAGGGATTCTTCTGTGAACATCTATACTATATATAATTAGGGACTTGGAAAATCTGTCATTGCGAAAGGCTTCTAAACCAGTGAACATTCAGATTTCAAATTTTATGTGCTGCATC
>JBCJKF010105808.1:0-10347 GCA_039654545.1 Plocamopherus ceylonicus
TCTCTCTCTCTCTCTCTCTCTCCCCCCCCCCCTCTCTCTCTCTCTCTCTCTCTCTCTCTCTCTCTCTCTCTCTCTCTTTTAATCTTTACACCGTTGTGCACGTGAACCTGTTGTTGGACAATCGTTGTGGCTGTCCGTCTAAACGTCACTGTCACATTGTCAACACAATAAGCCTGATTGGTTTTGTTCCTGGTGAGGATGGATTTCACTTCTTTTGCCACATAACACTCTTGGCAACCATACATTTGGAAGACCTATACTTATGAATACAGTCCATTCTTTCTTCTTGACCATTAATGATGAGGGGGAAAAAAAAAGAAGAAAAAACAAAACAAACCAACGCATCACACAGGAACACACCGGGCAAAACGGAAGCAATTGTTGGTATGGTAGCAACCCACAGGGCACCGTCGGGCAGATGCGAAACAGGCGAAGGTTAATTCCGTCGTGCGCACCACCCAAATTCAGGCCACAGGCTTCACTCGGTCTTTATTGCAAGGGACGTGACTACGTCAATTTATTATGATCCGGCCAGTAAGATTGTCTCCCTTGAAGGAAGGCGCCTTTTCCCTGTCATTATTGCAATGTCGACACAAATCCGCCACTGACACATTTCCATTTACTTAAGTAAAAGGTGGCCAAAAACAAAAATAAAATAACAAACAAAACAACAAAAAGACAAAAAATAAAAGCACTTAAACAAACAGGCAAATAATCAAATGAACAAACAAACAAATGGACAACAAGAAACAAGATAAACAAACAAACAAAAATCCTAACAAAGAAACAAATAAAACAAAAGAACATGAAAGAAAACAAAACAAAACAAAAAAAAAAATCAATAAATGCATGAACATAAAACACAACTAAGCAAAACAAAATTCTCCCCGAGGCAAAACGACTAGCTTACACATGTATTTTCTCTCTCTCTCTCTCTCTCTCTCTCTCTCTCTCTCTCTCTCTCTCTCTCTCTCTCTCTCTCTCTCTCTCTGTCCGTGTGTGTATGTTTGTGTAATTTTTGGTCACGAGATTTGCATCGCCCCCTTCGAACCATTGAGGATTGATATCTTACAAAGCACATGCATTTTTGTCTTTGTATAATAGAGACAGCATAAAACAAAACACACACACGCACACACACACACACACACACACACACTCAGACAGGAACATCACAACCATCACTACCACCACCATGACTACCACTCTTTACAAAATGGAGACAGCATAAAAAAACACACACACACACACACACACACTCACTCAGACAGGAACACCACCAACATCACCACCAACATCACTACCACTCTTTACAAAATGGAGACAGCATAAAACAAAACACACACACACACACACACACACACACACACACACTCAAACAGGAACACCACGACCATCACCACCACCATCACCACCATCATCACCACCATCACCACCACCATCACCACCACCATCACCACAAATCATTACTAACCCTAAATTTACAAAATTTAGATAGCGTAAAACTAAACGAAAAACACACACACACACACACACACACACACACACACACACACACACACACACACACACACACACTCAAACAGGAACACCACCACCATCACTGTCACTAGTACCACTACAACCAACAACGACAACGGCAAGAAAAAAAAAGAAAACAACATAAACTAGGTGACGGGGCTGTATGCTGCCTACTAGAATTACATCTCCATGTTTACCTTCCCTCATCATAGCATCAGGGCCACGCAAAAAAAAAAACAAAAACCAAACAACAACAACAACAAAAAAACCCACAACAACAAACAAAACCAGTCGACACACTGACTGACAGTGACACGCCAATCCTACACAATACTATACATACACACACACACACATACACACACACACACACACACACACACACGCATAAATCCTTCATGCAAACACCCCCCATTCGATTCATCTTTCACACCACTCACACGACGAGTTTCGAGGGGCGCTAACTTATGGCACTCACCACAGACCATGAGTGTGTTGATATTAGTAAAACAAACACTTGGCATTGTAACGAGTTGAGCTTAAAACACAACATAATACAGGCGTGTAAGCCCCATTGAGCCAACACGAGCCAAACGTCAGTGGCGGCCTGTAACGGTGGGCAAGTGTGGGCAAGAAACTTCCTTCCTTCCTTCCTTTCTTTCTTTCTTCTTTCCTTCCTTCCTTCCTTCCTTCCTTCCTTCCTTCCTTTCTTCCTTCCTTTCTTCCTTCCTTCCTTCCATACTTACTTACTTATCACCGTTTTAACTCCCTGTGAAGCATAGACCGTCAATAAGTCAATAAAGGCAGCCAACCCTGCCTATTTTGAGCCATTGCTGCAAGATAGCTCCAGATATTTCCCATTGCTTTCAGTCATTTCTGTCTGCAGCTCTCTCTCTTCCACGCTGCCCTTGGTCGACCTCTTTTCCATTTCCCTGTGGATTCCATGCTAAGCTTGTCCTAGTAACGTTGTTTGGCCCTCTTCGAAGGGTATGCCCAAGCCATCGCCATTTTCTTCTTCTCAGGTCTTCTTCAATATTAGTTTGGTTTATTCTTTCCCTAGGTCATTGTTTTTACGCAATGAGCACGATTTAACTCTTTGGCTACGATTAGCCCATATATCGGAATGAGCACAAATTGTGCCTCATCCAATGTATGGGCAAACTGTAGTCAAAAGAGTTAAATCCTGATCATGCTGATACGTCTGCTTATGGTATACAGAGAGATTTGCCTAGCCTTATAAATCGCGCACGAACCGCCACTACAAAACCTAATCCCTGTCGTATGAACAGAATCAAACACGATTTTTAGGCTGGCTTTAAATTCCTCACCATAATTTCTATCCTTATCGTTGCCTCCGTTATTGTCCATTGTTATTCCTGTTGCAGATGTTACTGCTGCGGAAGCCATGATCGGATGAGATTGATATTGTAACAAAATAATATCATTATACCAATGTATTCTCTATTTGCCCACCAACGCCAGACAAATGCTTAGAACAGAAACCTATAGAAGATATAAAAAAAATAAATCATCCAACCCTCAGGAAACAAAACAAAATAAAACAAAACTCACACACACAAGAAACAAAACAAAAAATGGCGATGCACATACATGAGGGTCTACGCTCAATGCACTCTTCGTCCCAATGCACGGGGAAACACAATGCCTGCTTAAACATACACGCACGCGTAGTATGCTAAACCATGTTTGCGCATGTGCTCAAACTCGGCTATCTTGTTTGTTCACGTGTGTACTAAAACTAACTCGCTCAGAAAAACGCCAACAATACAAATCCCTAATCTCGATAGATCTGTGGACAAGGGCGACTACTCGTTCGGAAAGACCGGTCAGCAACAACCCCCCCCCCCCCTCCCTAATCCACCATCCTCAAGTGCCCCACACAAACCAGCTGGCCATTGACAAAGGGGAGGGAGGAGGGCACTGTCCAAATAGCCAACTCTAATTTGCTAGCCAAACCCACCAAACAATATCAGCGCGTGAGAAAGGGGAAGCAATTCACATCACCCCCCGTTTTAGCCAATCGATCTCGCGGCTCACAACCCGCGTGATCATTGCAGTGCCGCGTATTGACATCTGACACTTCAGTGGGCGCCAATTTAAATAGATATGGGTCCTGGCGCCCCATAGGGCCGGTCCCACAGGCCCCCACCGTAAACAGAACCTTGCCAAGGGGACAATAGCAAATCTGGGGCTGGAGCAGCCGAGAGCGGATTGGATGGGGGGGGGGGGCGTATCATTGAATCTTTTCCAATATGCTTAGAACAGGAGGAATTGGGAAGGAATAAATTGTCAACCGTTGCGAAGCATTATTGGACCACCGTGTTTACATTCTCGTGACTATAAATTGCATGCAGGAAGTACTGGGAAAAAGGAAAAAAAAAACAAAAAAAAAAAAAAAAAAAAAAAAAAAAAAAAAAAGTAGCAGCGACTGCTACAATCCACGACTCCATCCGTATTTTTTTATTTTTTTTTAATACTTAAAGAGCATTCGATTGAGTATCGCAAATACTGAAACATTCAAAGGCATGGCATTCAAGGAATGAAACAATATGGCTCACTTTCTAAACACGGCAATATTGTATCTTGCTTAAAATTAAAGCGTAGGACCAAAAACACCCCGGTAAAGGGACATAACTCTACCTACAATGACGTTACATATGTGTTTTCAACGCCACGCAAGCGATGATAGGACACGATAAGCGGCAGATGGCTTGCTTAGCTTCTCGTTATCTCGCCTGGCATTCGACTCATCATGGAATCGTGCTGGTAATTTCTAATCACCAGACGATTGAACTGTATGGCAATGCCGCAACACATTGGGCACGCATGCGTTTCCTCCTACGCACTGGCATATCACTGATCACAAGCCTGGAGATTGGAGAGTATCATTAAACCCCTTGCTGCCAAATCAAGTTCTATCGATCTGCTCAGACAACGGAAGCACTACTTCCAGAAAAATAACAATTTTTCTTTACGATAAATTTTGCTCCAAACTTAAAAGAAAAAAAAAAAAAAGCTTACTTTTAACTTCAGCAAAAAAAAAAAAAAAAAAAAAAAAAAAAAAAAAAAGTTTCCCTTTTATTTTATTTGGTTTATTACTTAAAGCTCATTCTAATTTGCACGTCCTAGAGGAAGGAGTGAAGATAATGCAATTATTCTGTTCCTTCCTATTGTCACGACATATTCAAACCCAAATCTTACTGTATAATGTTGTTCATAGATTTCACAGACCTTGAACACTATCAAACCAGACATTGTAATGGAATGCCTGAAAGCCATGAGAATAAGCTCATGCGTTTCCTTACCTTACAGCGCCTCATGCCCCTTGAAAAAGACGTAGCCGCCCAGACACGTTTCCGGTATGACGCTCTGTCCAGAGCCAATCTCCCAGCCTCCACCCTGTTTCCTACCTATAATCAGCTCACGAAGTCGTGTTTCCACTGTCTCTTATGTCTACCTCTACTTCTTTTCCCCTTCGCTTTCCCTCCCATTATAGTGTTCTCATGCATTATCAACACATTTAAATGTCTACAGGACCTCCCTACCAGTGTGTTGTCTCCAGTTCCGTTAATTAAGCGTCAAACAAATAACAAATAACAATAGGAAAATTAAATTAAGTTTGCAGACGCCTCAAGAGTTTTAGAATCGATGAAAGACAATGGTGACGAAACTCTCCAATTTTTTTTTCTCTCATGATTAGGTGTAATGAAAATAAACTCCCCTTAAATTGTATCAAATGTAAGACCGAGGAATCTTCAAAACACCACAGAAGACATGCCTTTGTAAAAAACAAAATCAAACAACAACAAACAAACAAACAAACAAACAAACAAACAAACAACAACAGCAACAACAACAACAATAAAAATGCCAAGACAATCTCTCGTGGGTTTTCTCAGGACATCATATGCCAGCGCCTTTTGTTTTGCTGCATGATATTACTTTTTTAAATACTTAAATTTAATGCCATTATTATACGTTTACGACAGTACATATGAATGTGTATGTGCCATGCCGTCAGATTGGATGTGCACGCCTGTTTTAGGTGTTGAATTAGAGGTTTTGATGTCTTCATTGCCCAGAATGTAAAGCGCTCCGAGGCCTCTACTTAAGGCGTTGTGTAAATATGACATAATATTTATGTAAAATGAATAAATAGTCATTCTTTCTGGCCCATTGCGGACCTATGCTGGAAAAATAACAAACAACAAAAAGAAGTTATTCGCGCTACAACTAATCGTTAAGTAACAAAGATATTGAGCAAAACAAAAACTAACAAGATTCCATGCGCACCTCTATCAGACCATTGCAGAGCGGTGCGATGATATAAGGAGAAATGACAAAATGATTGGGTGATTTTCACCGTTGCCATGCCAACGAGCCAAGCCAAATAATTTCATCCGGGCGGGTTTGCCTGTTGAACGCAACATACAGGACTCAGGCGATAATTTTTATGCTGTAGTTATACGAGTGTAGATTGTTGTTGTTTAGAATTAATACCATGGGATCGCTCTCCGATTACAAGAGAGGGTTATGGGAGTGACATAGCCAGGGGAAAAATCGTGTTGCTAGTCGATATAATGTGTAAAAAGATCCTTTGCCTTTGGACACGCTTTTCGTGCTTGAGGTGGTTGCATCATGGACAAATAGAGCCGGGCGGTAAAAGGACAGACTTTAGGGACGTTTTGTATGTAGCAAACTGGAGGAATGTGAAACCATACAATGTCAAATAGATCTACTGTGTAAATACTACATACTACAAACTACATACATGGATGGATGGATAGACTTGGTATGAGTCCATGCTGATAATTTTCCAGCGTCCTGCCGTGCCGTATAGCGCACGATATTGCAACGTTGTCACAGATTTTTTAAAGGTTCCAGAGCTATTCAATTAATTGTGGCAAGATTTCCCATTGAAAGATTTGCTCGGCAGGACTCAAGTAAAATAAGGAAACAAAAATCATGACTGATCGGTGATGGTCATTCTGGCAATTTAGCCTGGTTTGGATTGGCCCATCGCTAGTCAAGGCCGGCGGTACAGTTTACCACAGTGTTTTAATGACAATTGTTTACCCTGAAAAATGTTGAACACATCTCTGTGGCCCATACAAATCAAAATGATAAATCAAAATGATAGCATTCCATTTGCTCCAGTGTGCTGAGAGTATTTGAATTAGTTTGTTTTGTCTCGGTTTTGCCTCGAATTTGTTTTGTTTGGTTGGATTTCATTTGTGTTCCTTTCTGTTGCTGTTGTTTTTGTGTTGAGTTTGTGTTTATATGCGGGTTTGTGTAATACATAAATTTTGGCAATGGCAATCAAGACGTTACACTGTCCACCCAGGAGGTTAGATAAACGAAAGCCAAGCAAGGTATTTGTTTTGTTTTGTTTTGTTGGGGAAATCCTTATCCCAATGATACAAGAACGTTAACAATTCTACAGTTACAAGCCATGACACAAGCAGGCGATTAAAACCAAGCATCCCTCTTCCCGCCACAAACTCCGAAGCTCCCATCTGCACGAGACCACTCAGGTTTGGCAGACACGAAACAAACAGATCCACTAATTAAACGTTTCATTGCTTACCAAATGAGGCACATAGCAGACGCAATTGATATCGGAACAAAAAACTCCAATTATCAACCACACTGCTCAGCGAGTCATGACTCTCTGAGGATACGATACACATCCAATGTTTGGCCCCAGCCGGGAACACAGATTACAAATGTATATTCATATGTAATGCGACCAGGCTTGCATGATTGACACAATATTTCATTTGCACGTACACATGCTTTCTTTAACGCAACAATTAACCATAAAAAATTGCGAAAAAAATTGATGTATGTTTTGGGGATGCTGACGTTTTTCTTTATTTATAGTTGGGGCTTTTTGTAACCAGGCAACTGTAAACCATCCCCCGTTTTGTCTGCCATCGCCACCTGGGCCAGAAGAGAAGGCACTAGGAATATCAGCCCCAAACAGGCCAGGAAGGTCGCAAGAACTACTATCACCAACCTGGTAGTCACTAAGTGGTACAGACACGAGGGGGCGTAGCAGCCTTCTCCGCACATTACGTATATAGTAAAGGGAGTGTTCAACAACAAGAAGAGACCATTGGCTGCAAATCCGTACAGGAAGAACCGACTAGACGGTTCGAACCCCCACCTGTTCCTTGTTGGTTCCTGATCCTCGATATCCATCGGGCAAGAGGGGAGGAGCGAGACTAACATCGAGATCGAGGTCAGGAAGACTGGGATGTACAGGGCAATTGTCAGGTGGTTCTCTTGGCGATAGGACGTGCGCTGCAACTGGCAAAAGTACAGCTCCTCGCGGTGACACACCCCGACGATGTGGGTGTAGAATTCATTCGATCGTTGCAGGACCGCGAGGACGACTACGTACAGAACGGTGTAGAGGGCGAGTTTCCGGGAGGGCGAGTTCATGATGGTTACAGACGGCACCAGCACGTGCAGCAGGCGAACGGCAATGTCCAGGAACAGACACCAGTTGGAGGCAATGGCGGTAGAGCGCACAACCCAAAGGCACAGACGGCAACTTGAGAGGTAGTCTTGGGAATCGGCCCGAAGGAAACCCACGTGCCTCTCGTGCACCACTAGCAACCCTGATGACGTCATGTTGATCGCGTTGCTGACATGCAGGAATCGATGAATTGAGGAGATGAACGTCCTGCCTCTTTTGCCTCGACTAAAAGCCAGAACCGCCCTGACTGAATTTAAAGACGAAGTTAGGTAGACTGCCAGCAAGAACAAGTCGATGAAGGTATTGGAGTCGTCATTGGAGTTCAGCAGTTGCTCGAAACCTGTCGTGTCGTTCTGGGATGAGCAAACCACGAAATGACCAACACCGCAAGTGTCAGCGTCTTCCAGTTTCAACATAGGAAACGGAAACAGCTTAAAATCCTTGACAGAGGGAAGATAGCATATATTTGATCATTACCATAAAAAAGTAAATTAGACACCTTGATCAACTACCTTTACGAAAGCAATCGAAACCAAGCTAATTTACATGAACGTTCTAAGGGATAGGAGAGGTCATACAGTTCAAAATGTCAAAGGATGCAATTGGATTCATGAAAGTAATGCCCCCCCCCCCCCCTGGTGGACTGTTACTTCTTAACTCTTTGACAACCGTACTTATATATCAGCATGAGCACGATTTACATTTGAAAATCCCTTACATCAGTCAAAGAGTTAAACCGTACTCACCCCGATATGCCGCCTCATGGTAGTTAAAGGGTTAAAGTTAGAAAAGACCCACAGAATACCTGGAAGCTGAAAGTAACTGTCCACTACGCCCCGCTAGACGGATAAATCAGACGGATGGAGGTGTGAAACATGTGTGATGTTTCGGGTTTATGGTAAGATATATAGGATTTCGAGTTTATGGTAAGATTGATACAAGATCAGCATTAGAGATGTAAGGGTAATGGATGTTTCTGGTTTATGGTAAGATAGATACAGGATTAGCATTAGAGATGTAGGGGTAATGGATGTTTCGGGTTTATGGTAAGATAGATACAGGATTAGCATTAGAGATGTAAGGGTAATGGATGTTTCGGGTTTATGGTAAGATAGATACAGGATTAGCATTAGAGATGTAAGGGCAATGGATGTTTCGGGTTTATGGTAAGATAGATAGAGGATTTCGAGTTTATGGTAAGATTAGTACAAGATCAGCATTAGAGATGCAAGGGTAATGGATGTTTCGGGTTTATGGTAAGATCGATACAGGATTAGCATTAGAGATGCAAGGGTAATGGATGTTTCGGGTTTATGGTAAGATAGATAGAGGATTAGCATTAGAGATGTAAGAGTGACTATTGACGTGAACACCCGCTAATCAAGTCAAGTAAGTCAGTGTTGAAAAGAATCTTCTAGGGGCTTTTTTCTTCTTCTTATCATCTTCATTTGCTTTGTCCTTTTCCTCCAGCTCCAGCACGCGTCCGCATGCCTCCCCCCACACCCTTATCTGTCCGCCTAATTTATAATCTATCCCTTTAGTGACTAAAACAATGTTCAACCCCATTAATATCGTCATTCTCCCGCCATTTTGACACGATCACCTTCACTCTGTATACTGCCCTGTAAACTAGTTTCATACTAGTTTCTTGCCCTGTAATCCTAGATCTAGATTCTACAATGTATCTTCCATTAAATAGGCCTTTTGTTTTTTATTTCCGAATACGAACCGTCTCGCTGGCATCTTCTTCTGTTCCAGACATGTTGCTACTGAAATAACAACAAGACTAGGCCAGGCGATTTGCAACCAACGGAATGACAAAAACTATCACTACCACCAAAGTAAACAATGTTATCGACCTCTGTGTCAAGGCATAGATCTAGAGTTAGGTTTATTCAATGGACAAAAATATTGAGCCATGTTCATTAGGATATTGGACGCTTTCGAAGGTGCGGAGACATGAGTTTGAATACGATTATAACTTTCTCGCAATTTATATAGGAACAAAAATTAAAAACAAAAACAAAACAAAAACAAAACAAAAAAAAAAACAAAAAAAAACAAACAAGCAAACATAGATTGGGTACGAAATATGGTGGGAACGAAATCGGAAGCTGCGATCAGGATCAGAATCAGAAGAATTGGTCCTAAGATGAAATAGGCTGTCCTAGATATTGCATTTTATAGATTGTATTGCTCTGATGTTTATAGATGTCTCGTTAAAAAAAAATTCATGGATGTGTTGTTTATCACTATGCGATCAACAAAACAAGACATCCCCCAGCTCCCCAACCCCCCCCCCCTACAAAAAAAACAACCCC
>JBCJKF010105919.1:0-10346 GCA_039654545.1 Plocamopherus ceylonicus
AGATTGAGAGATAGAGAGAGAGAGAGATAGATAGAGAGAGAGAGAGAGAGAAAGAAGAGAGAGAGAGAAAGCGAAATAGCGAAAGACGGAAAAAACGAGCGGTAGTCGCCTA
This sequence comes from Plocamopherus ceylonicus, assembly GCA_039654545.1. Classification (NCBI taxonomy): domain Eukaryota; kingdom Metazoa; phylum Mollusca; class Gastropoda; order Nudibranchia; family Polyceridae; genus Plocamopherus; species Plocamopherus ceylonicus. Next base: position 113 of record JBCJKF010105919.1, read on the forward strand.
GGCACGAAAGCGCGATCTCACGCCACGATGCCGCGATGACGCGCGAGAATCATCGCCCATCGTCGGGCCGCGGTCGGCATGCTGACCGTGTAAAAGTGAATCATACGCTTCCTGGAAACGATGGCAGGATCCGCCGTGGCGGAATCCGTACGCAAAGAACGGAAGAAGTGGGAGGAGGGGGGAGAAGAAGGAAGAATACGCGAAACGCCACGACGACGCGAAATTCATCCGGTCGCTGTTGCTGAGAAAGTGAGGCGTATCCGATCCGAGGACTGCCGGACCCCTCGAGGCCAGAAATGGCCGACCGGCGCGTCTGCTGCGGCCATAACCACAAAAAAGTCGTCGTGTGCCGGGCGAGCGGCCTCGCCCGAGTCTCGCGTCGTCGTTCGCGTTTACGGACGGTATACTCCCCGATTCCTCTCCGATAGTACTTAATACGCGACCAACGGATATTTACCATTTTCCGTAGGAAGTCGTGTAGCCGGTGGGTAGAGTCACGTGAACGAGCACTCTTTAACCAACACTTTCCCGGAGTATCTCGGCCGTGGTGGAACTGGATAGCGGCGCGGTGTCCAGTCGAAGGGGTCGCGCGGCTGGCTCACGGGCGAACGGGAAGGGAGGCTCCTCTCTCGCGACCAGCCGGCTCTTTCCTCTCCGCGAATCCTGTATCCCTACGCCTGCGCGCGCAGCGCTGTCGCGACCGGCGACGCTGATTGGTCCGCGTCGCGTTGCCCGCGCCCCGTCAAGCGTCGTCAAAAATTCGCGGTCGCGTGCGCGCATTACAATAAGGGATGAAAAAATATTCGCGTCGTACTCGTCGCACGAATCTTTGGCATTCGAAACGCGCTAGCCTATTCCGCGACACGTGCACGGAATAAGCGGAGGATCGCGTCGTACGCGAGGTTCGCGACGCGATCGTGCACGCCGGCGCGATACGAACAATGAAATCGCCGCGAATCGCGCGACGAATATGATGGGAATCGATTGACAGCCGGCGCTGAGAGACACCGGTCCGGCATACCATTGTACCTATCTAGGCGAAATCGATTCGTGGGAATCGCATGGAGGAGGTTTCGGGAGGAATTAGTCATTGACGCGGACGTGCCAGTCGCGCGGTCCAATCGCCGTTAGGGACGTAGGGAAATTGCCTTATATGGGCAGCGGTGTACGAACGATCTGTCACGCGCATACGCGTCGCAACTGCGCGCAGAGTCGACGCGAGATGTTCCGAGACGCGTCTCGATTGGCCGGTAAAGCAGGATCAAGAGTCTATCGATATAAGCGCCCGACAATATGAAAAATATCGGCACCGTTACTTAAATATCCTATTTAAATATATCATATGTGAAACTGATAAAATATCTACGATAGTAAAATGAAGGCAAAAAATATCGTGACCAAATATAGAATTTTTTATCAAATACAATAACATATTTACTGTTGAAATCAATGTAATATCTAATACAAGAAATGAAAAGAATACGAAATTCACGCACAAGCGCGCGCGAAGAAAATTCTATATACGTATATGTTTTTCTTAATACTGTTACTTATATTATCCAGTTTACAATTATCTTTGTACATACAATAAGAGCGACATTATATATGTTTGCTATAAAAAAAAACACCAATCTTTTTTATGCAAACATAATAAATCTCTTTGCGATTTCGATAACGATGTAATATTGCCAGTATTGCAGACTTACTCACATGCTTCTATGATACAACGTGCTATTGTAAAAATAAAGGAAACATATAGTTAAATATAATAAAGTACACTTTAGACATTATAATAATGATGTATCATCGATTAAAAAGTTTTTAATGATATATAATGCAAATATTGCATCCAACTCATATTTTTATCTGGCATATTACTAAAAATATAATACCTACATAAGAGCTTAATTTATCTTACAATTACAATTTATATTCGTTATCACTTATCTGAGTATTACAAATATTATGCCTATCATCTTAGCATTTAGCACTCTATATCATTGCTTTGTAAATATTTCATACAAAGAATATATTACACAAATATATTATTCTTTACAACCATAAAACATTCGGCATTGATTACATGATTACAGTTTTTAAGATAATTTTCCTCAATCAGAGGAATAGTAATTTATCAATTACATAAAGAAAAAACTGTGCTTCTCCATGTAAAATTTCTTATCTACGTTTAAATACAGAACATTCTTAAATATATATACGTATATATACAATTTCGAAAAATGAAACGCAGTACAAATAACAAAATTTCTTATTTTGTAAAATTACAATATATAATTTCTCTCGCATATATCTCCTACATGTCATAATCATGCAAATGATTACAAAATCGTAATATATGGTCAAATCAATTTTTGTCGGCAGTATTAAACTTGTAAAAAAATAAGCAATTAATAATAGACTATAATTATTATATAATACATTATATAACCTATTTTAGTTAGTTATAATGTCTAGAGCTCAAAATAATAAAAATCATAATTACAAAACCTCAGGTATTTACACAATATTTTTCAATAAAAAAATATAAAAGTTATGTCAGCAATACAAACTGTGACAAATATTAAAATGAAAATATAGTGTACGTCAATGAAAGAACTATATCAACAATATTAGTACATATAGAATATATAGGTACAATTGAGACATACAAATCAGTTGTGATGTTTGTAAAAATGTAGAAATTAATATTTACATTAATTATATACGTTCTATTTTCTGATAAAATTACTACTTAATAAAAGTTTAATTCTGTCATGTATAAAATAAAATTGTTCTGGGCACCATTATATACTGTCACTAGATCTCATACAAACAATATTTTTATATGTAAAAAGTTTAATCATATTTGGCAAATATTTTCATTATTAGGTACATACCTTTTCTTCTCTTTTATGTGTGTTTTCTTTCTTTCTCTTTTCTTATTTAAGAATATGGATGTTCTATAATATTGGAACATGTAAGACAAAGCGTAAAATCGTATTCTCTTCAGTACATCCTCTATTTCCTTTAAGTACTGTAACTATCAAAGAACAATTCTCATTACTTGTGTAATTATATTTTTCATACACAATGTCATTACTTAGAGTACACAATAGGAACCGGTTTGCGTTGGAACCTTTTTAGTTGGAAAAATCTTTAATACATTGAGTGTTTTTGACGATAATATAGATAGTGATACCGATGTTTTTTACATGATATACGAATCTGAACATTATCCTGTGTGATGCAAAATTATAAGCTATTCAAAAACTATCAAATATAGATTTCATTTTAACGTTCCTTTATTTATTATATAACTATACAGTGTTATTGGAGCTAATTTTTCGTATAAAATTAGCAAACCACCACCAACACTCAATGTATTAAACATAATAGAATCGCGCGCCCTTAGCAATAATATAATATATAATATACCACGAATATATTTTATATAAATAATCTAGTTTCTCAGTCATCATTATAAGAACATATCTTCATTCCTACTATAAATCAAAGCATTCAATACACAAGGTTAAATTCTTTAATTACAAGACAACCTTGACAACTTAACCTTATGTTTTTACGATGTCTAAAACGTATGAACTGTTAGATGAGACCGCGTTTCTTTTTATAATCTTCTAAATTTAACGAGCGACGAGGTCCTGTGTCCTTGATGTTGTTAATAGGCTTTGGTAAAACACTAACAGGATTATCTAGAAATAAAATTATATAGATATCAATAATAAATATCAATAATAAACTCTTTTTACGAGTTACAAAATTGCTTTTCAATTAATTATAAAACAAAAACTTATAATTATAATACTTTTCTTATTATATGAAAGGACTTACTTGGAATAGGAACTTCCAAATCGATTGTTATATCGAAATCATGGGCATTAAATAGGTCTTCTGTACTCTGCTTCTTTTTAGACTCCTGTCCATTTTCCTTATCGTTAGCGGTCGATACCGAATCGACAGCTGGACGAGGACTTGATTTGTCATTTATTGGAATTGTGCTTACCACATCAGATTCATCTTCTGGCTTAAATACCATTCTTGGCTTAGTACTTCGCCTAGTGAATGGATCGTCGACCTTTTTACCTTTGTTAGCCTTCAGCTCTTCCTATTATTACATCAATCTCAATTAATTGACTGAAATTTGATAACAAATGGAGAATAACATGCAAACATGATATATGTTAAAATTTACCATTATAGCTTTTTCGGCTTCTTCGACATTTTTCTTTCTGTTGCGATCATTTATGTATGATATACTGGAAATCGTCGCTGTACGCATCTTATCTAGTTCCGATGCGCGTTCTTCCAATTCACTTAATTCTTGATTAAGGCGACTGGCCGTCTCGTCGTCTCCTCTGCAATTAGCCGCATCGCGTTCTCTCATGAGCTGAGCTTTCTTCATCGCGTAATTATAAGGTGTTTGCTTAAATCTCTCTTTTTCTCGGACAATCTTCTCTATATCCTCTTCTTTATACTCATATAGCAATGCTTCATTAATATCCTTTAATTTCTGATCTACTTCGTCAAACGTTGGCACAGAAATTCCTTGCAGCGCACATGTTTCCTTCCACTTGAAGAATTCCGAATCTGTGAATTCTTGGTTGGAGACGAATTCCAACCTGAATACACGTTCCTGCGCACCATGACGCAATTTTAATCCCTTATTCGTTCTTGTGCCGCCGAGCTGATAAATCTTTCCTTTTTCGCACACACCGCTTATCTCAGCTACTCTATAGACAGGTTTACCGTTATTATTACCAATTCCAATCCTGACAAAACATCCTTGCACTACTCTGTCAAAGAAAGGTAGATGAACAAATCTCTCCATTTTATGACGAGACAATCGAATCTTGTTTAAGTCTTCTTTAGTACTGATATATACTGGTTTCTTCGGCTTAGCTTTATTACTAGTAATCGATCTGAAAAATAATAATATTAAATATAAATATAATTCTAGGAAGATATATATAAAATTCTATTTGCACATAAAACAAACAAATAACTAACTTTTTATCGTTATCAGAATCCGAATCACGGCTTTCACTCGAGGACGATCTGCGCTGAGATGTTGGTTTAGCTACTTCTTCTTCCTCCTCTGCACTGTCCGATGAGCCACTATCATCAGAATATATATCAGATGCTTTAAGTTTCGTCTTATTTCCACCACCTTTATGATCATTCTCCAATTCCTCTTCCTCTATATCTTTTGATTGTTGTTGTTGTTGCTCCATTCTCTGTTTTTCTTTTTCCTCTAATCAAGAGAAGAAGAACATGAAAAAATGTGTAAGATAAATGAAAAAAAAATTAATGTGTTTTAGATGCGGTACCTCGTTCTTTTTTTTCTTCGCGTCTAGCTTTAAGCAATGACATTGCATGGAATTTTTTATCTTGCTTTTCTTCTATTGTTTTTTTACGATCTTTACTTCTTTCTTTAGGATCTGGTGCCCTGTCTAGTTTTTGTTTTTCCTCACCACCTTTCTCTTTCTTTTTTGATTCTTTTTGCTTTCTCAATTCTTGTTTCTTTGCCATTCTTAGTTTCTTCTCAATCTCAAATCTTGTCTTCATAATTTCACGTTGCTCAATTCGCTTAAAAATTTCCTGTTCACGTTCCTTTTCAGTCATTTGAGCAAGTCTAGCTTGATCCTCTGCATCTCCCATGAGTTTGTCATCATAACCATCGTTAAATTCTTCTTGGCTAGAGTCGGAAACACTTACATCAGAATCTGATACCTCACCTATTGCAACAAAATAATTATTGTTTAGTTAATGTAACATTAACAAAATTCATGCATTTAAAATAAAAGTATACATTCATAAAATAAATTTAATTTTTACCTTCTTCTGGCTCTGAAAGCTGCTTTGCTGGTTCTTTCTCACTGGCACTATCTTCGGTGCTTGATTTTGTCATCTTTCGTTTACTTCGTTTTGTCGACCCTTTTTTTACCTTTGTTTTTCCAGTCTTATTGCTCCAGTTATTGTCAGAATCTGATGTGTCTGAATCATGCTTAGCATCTTTTTTAACAGATCCATTATCTTCGTTTGACTGAGAATCATCTTGGGATTTTCCTTTCTTTTTCTTTGCCAATGACAGAAGATCCTGATAAAGTTTGGATAAAAAAGGATATATACTGCAAATTATTATAAACAAAATCATTGAAAAAATAATAAGCAATTGTCTTAAATCTCATTGTGTATATGTGTCTATAACAAAATTGTACATTTTTAATCCAAAAACATATTGTAATTTTTTTTTTACAAACAAAACTGACACATGTTATATAAATATTGTTAAATATTATTTGATTAAACATGGATGGATGAATTTTTCATATGCTATACTAAAGGTTAGACTATTTACGTTGTCCAAGTCTGAGCCGCTCTCCGACGCGCTTCCACTGCTATCGGAGTCTATGAGTGCTTGATGCTTCCGCTTCGGCATCTTTTTTGGCAGTGTTTAATTCTATGGGAAAATGTGAATAACCGTGTCACAATCTCGCAATAAAATTCCGCACACACTGAACGTCATAGGAGAGATAATAAACCCGGAGAATCGGTTAAATATCACGGAAGAAACTGTGAATATTATACCACAATTAAGTATACTACAACGAACGTGTAGTAGTCGTTCACAGCTGCCGTTCCATCAGTGCGAATGCGAACATCAACGAACATTCAGAATCATTTGGGATCATGACTTCACATGCGTTGCGTTCGAAAATTTACTCGTCAAAGTCAAAATAGAACAGCGTTTAATTGACCAATCGAAACAAGGCAAGCGCATCTGTGATTGGTCGGTTGCAAAAATTCATGTCTATAAATTGATTTTTTATACTTTCAGATTTTTAGAACGAATGTCTGTCTAAAACTTTTATAGTCGAAGATTGTAAGTTTGAAACAAGACTTTATACATTCACGCTCATCGGTTTTTTTTTATATCATCGGGATAAAACTTCCCTAGGGACGGATCGCAGTGTTTTCAATCGCAGCAATTATCACGGAATGTGGTAGCCCGGCTGCTTGGAGCCGGACGGAGGGGGTGGGAATAATAAAACGTTAGGCGTGTCGGCGTCCGTTTTTTACGTCTTTTATAACCATTGAGAATCGTCTTTTTGCCGATCCGATATTTTGTTGTACTGTCAGCAGCGACGGCGACGGCAGCGACAAGCCTTCGAAGTGGATCGGCTTCGATCAAAGCGTAATGTCAAAGGTGCACGTGGCTGTGACGCCGCGACGTTCCGAGGATGCTTGGATCGTAGATCCGCTACGATAGCGTAGCCCAACGACACATATCACATTAAGTGTCGTTGCCTCGCATCGCATGTATGTGCTCGCCGTTTGGCCACGCGCGAAGGAGGGTATGCTCTTATGGGGTAATGAACGGCAGGTAGTCTTTGCTGTGGAATGGAGACGGAGAGCGTGAAATCCGGGGCTAGTGAGCATAGCCATAGCCACCACAGCAGGAGCTCTCAAAAGCATCATCGATCCCACAGCTCAAAGCAGCATCACAGGACACATTCTCATCGTACTACCAGGTAGATGAATTTTTATCTTGTCTTTTGCATTGTATAACTGTATAAAAGCAAGTTACACAACTAGTACTAGAACTAACTATAGATAGACTCGCACTTTCTTTATTGATGTACATAGATATGTATATATATATCAATTTTTTTCAATAGAAGCAATCGAAGTCAAAGGAAAGAGCGGCAGAATTTAGATACTAATGAAATGGCTCCGTTTCAAACAACTGTAAATGTACGGGGAGATAGCGTAGATAATATGGGTCAGGAGGTGATCGAAGTACAGGTACTTCCCCAGGATGAAAACTGGGGAGAAAACACTACAGCTGTTACTGGCAATACCTCAGATAGATCAGAATCGACCGAGGATGTAAGCCACTGGCCAAACGAGACTGATAGCTCATTCGGTTCTAGCTGCAATCGCTATATCGGTCCAATCATAGCAATGATACTCGGAATAAGCGCCTTTTTTAGTCCTATTGCCATGGTGATCTTGCCTAAATTGGGATTTTTTCCCGACTCAACGACAGTATTAACGATGCAGCAAAAACTACAGCTATTGTCGTGCAATGCTGAATGTAAAGGCCAACTGCTAGGATTAGCCTTCAAATTGGTGCTACTTGGTATTGGTAGCTGGGCGGTATTTCTGCGTCCTCGAGTCGCTACCATGCCGCGCATATTTTTATTCAGAGCAGGAGTGCTACTGCTCACCATGCTGTGCATTTGTACTTATTGGCTTTTTTACGTTGTACAGGTATATAGGAAAATTTATATATAATGATTCTGAATATAATTTATATATATTTAATTTGTATAAGTAATAAATGAATGTAAATTATACATAGTTATTGATTTTTTCAGATCACTGAGAGTGCTAAGACTGCTGCCAATGGCGAAATATCAGAGTACAAAAGTTTAGTAAATTATGCAGGCACCCTTGCTGATACACTCCTGTTTATACACTATGTCGCTGTGCTCCTTATTGAAGTTCGTCACCTACAGCCTACATTCTATCTAAAGGTATATGAATGTTACATATATTTTTGACCTATAATATTTGATCTATAATATTTGATATCGAATTAAATATTTCTTTGACATTTTTGTTGACAGGTCGTTCGATCGCCGGACGGTGAATCGAGATCCTATGCAATAGGCCAGTTATCAATACAAAGAGCGGCCGTGTGGGTATTGGAGAGGTACTACACAGAATTTCCGATTTATAATCCGTACTTGGAAAGATTGCCGGTCTCAAAGTCGGGCAGAAAGCAATCGAGCTTCAAGTTTTACGAGGTTGATGGTGGAGTAACTGGCGCTATGCAATCGCGCGGCGGTAGCGGGGATCGAGCAGTTTTAGCGGCGCAGGCACGTCGCCGTGATTCCAGTCATAACGAACGTTTCTACGAGGAGCACGATTACGAGCGACGGGTACGGAAACGCCGCGCGAGGCTGATCACCGCCGCTGAGGAGGCATTTGCGCATATCAAACGTTTGCACTCCGAGGTGGATTCCACGCCGAATTCGGGACCGATGGACCCCATGGAAGCCGCGCAGGCGGTATTCCCTTCTATGGCGAGAGCTTTGCAGAAGTATTTGAGAATCACTCGACAACAACCGCGTCACTCTGTAGAATCCATTCTTAATCGTCTTGCCCGATGTTTAGCCCAAGATGCGGCGCCGCGCGCATTCTTGGAACCATTCCTCGTCACGAGCCCGGTGTTGTCGAATGAGAAAGAGAGACAAAAGCGATCGCATCATTGGGCTTTGGTGTGCGAAGGAGAGCTACCCTCGCGTCCAATTGCTAACGGTTGTGAATTTCAATTGAGACAGGGCGAAGTAGCACTCTTGTGCACGGCGCATAGATTACCGCATTTTAATCTTACTGAGCAATTGGCACATCCTAAATCGAACAAGTTTCTTTTGCGATTAAATTCTGAAACTTCTGTTTAAAATATTTAATAGAATTCTGGAAATTCCATTCTTTTATTTTTAATGAAATTTTGCAATGCCTCAAAACGGGGATATATGTACTTAATATGATTTTTGGCACAAATGAAATTCGATAGATATATTTAAAAAACTAATTCTCTTTGTGCGTTGAAAGCGCTGGACCTCGCTTTGCACAGAATACATAATATGGTAAGTGCTGTAGTTTGTTCCACAAAAGATACAAAACAGTGGATGGTAGAAACCTGGAGACTTTTATATGTGCAGAAAATATGATCTAATGAGTATTACATTTCGCTTTATATGAAAAATATCTTAGACATTTATTTAAAAAGGTGTCATCTAGGATTTTTATCAAACTTGAAAATTGAAAAGCCAATTTTTCTGAAATATGTTTTCCAGAACTTTTTCTGTGTACTGAAATATAGACTGTTGTAAAACAATGTTGTAATAGCACATATTTAGATGTTTTGACATATTAAATTGAAAGAAGCACAAAAATTGGGAGAATAATTCAATATTGTTTTATTATATTTTTAACTGTGATGATAACATCATTTTTTTCTTTTTTTTTTTTGAAGGAGAATTATAAAGATATTAATCATTGAACCATATTTTTAAACATATCTCTGAATCATTTTATTACAAAGTAATAGCATTTATATACTTGTCTGTACTGTATGTATGAAATACTCAAGTTTGCTTTTCTACTTAAGACACGCGCATTTACACATACATATTTATTT
>JBCJKF010106139.1:0-10342 GCA_039654545.1 Plocamopherus ceylonicus
GAGAGAGAGAGAGAGAGAGAGAGAGAGAGAGAGAGAGAGAGACAAAGACAGAAACAGAGACAGAGACAGAGACAGAGACAGAGAGAGACATAAAGATAACTAAATGTATTATGCATAAATAAATAGATACGTCTTAGTAAAATATAACCAAATCTATATGAAATGTGACAAAAGAATAAATAGGTTGAAAATATATTATTATGAATGAATAAATAAATACATACATGCATAAATTGAAACATAAATATATAAATCATATATTTTATATATTATAATTAAATATTATTACTGTCAACACACATTTTAACAAGTCATATGAGAGAATCATTCAAGTTGTGCCAGTGTCGCACCATCAATCGTGTTTTTTTCTCGATGCTACAAGTAGGACATCCAGTAGACGATGTTGAAGCCGGAGAAGGCGGCCGGGAAAATAATCCGTGAGACTTTGTCGATTTTGCTGACACTATTCAACCCCAAGGACGATCGCACATTCTTTTTGAATCTGCCAGGAAACAGCGGAGAATAAAGTTAAAATTTAAAAAAAAGTGCACTTAATTTATCCGGAGAGGGCCATTAGTTGTTTTTTGTTTTTGTTTTGTTTTTTACCGAAAACCTAGTGTTAGCCACAAGAGCAGCGCTGCAAACGTAGGCAATTAGTCGTGTAAATAAGCTTGCTCAAGGGTTAAATCACATCACGGGATGCTAATCACCAACCTTTCGGTTGCAAGCCTAGACCGCAACCCCTATGCCACTGTGACGACCATGGAATCTAAATATAATTGGAATCTATTTTAACAGATCTATTAAAAATACATTTAATTATTTTAACATACGTCTATCTGTGTATCTGCCAAATTAATGTTGTTATGTATGTATCCCTTTTTAAAGATTTTTCATATTTACATTGTAATCTAAAAGATTCGTGTGAGAAGTCAAAACGAAATTCCTGCTAGTATTGACTATGCTGTTCCATTCCTTGTCATTATTGTTCTCTATACTTATCAATATATTATTATCTATAGATAGTTGAGCACAGCCAAACGTAGGCGTCACTTTTCCTTCTAAAAGGATAGACCTTTGACCATGAATTTTTCACAAAAGAATACGTTACGCTGTCTAAATTCATGTAGTGGAGACGCAGAAGAGTTGGGAGTGTAGATTAATATTCATAATTAAGAAAGAAAAAAAAAACAGAACCACAAACCAAAACCAAACAAATAAGTCAAACAAAATTTAATGTTAAACAAATAATTGAAATACATCACTTCGTTTGCTTGAGGTTTCTCTGGCAATGGTTGATCATCCTCAGCTGTATCGATGACTACAAAATATCGATTATTGGTGTTGCAATAATATTATGCATAAAATAATGTGTTGCATGCATTACATAGTGAATGAAGCAGGGGGAATAACAAAAAATCTGGGGAATTACTATGAAATTTGAAGGGTTATCTTTCTTCAGGTCGACAGCCACCAGTAGTACCGTCAACCCCTGGCATTCTCTGATCAGATACCTATTAATGATAGCATGCCACGGAATCATTAATTTGAAGGGTTGTCTTTCTTCAGGTCGACAGCCACCAGTGGTACCGTCAACCCCTGGCATTCTCTGATCAGATACCTATTAATGATAGCATGTCACGGAATCATTATTAGCTGACTTTCCGGCAACTTTTCACACTGATATATAAGTATAAACCCAAAGCGTTAACTTCTCTTCTCTGCAGCAGCAGTTTAGGATCGATGTCCCATTTAGGTGTTGTCTTAGTTTGCCTTTTGCGTCTGGTCTTTGCATTTCGCCTTCCTATTTATTTACTCATCTGTTTCTCGTTACAGCTTCCATCCATCCATTAGGGTTAATCTTTCACAGCTTTGCTTCTTTTCTTGTTTTCCCCAATACATTTATCGTGTTGAACTTGGCAATGTGCACCAGAGATGCATTCGTCTCATCATTATTCTTGGACACTGGGGACGTTTTATGATTGATGCAGCGATGAGAGTAAACTCACTCAATTTCTAGTGCGTTTTTCTTAGCCTGAAGTCGTTATGAAAATATGTGCGTGCGTCTTATATTGCTTTTTATCGTCGAAACTGTTTTATATGCCAATGAGAACATGCTCTGCATAAATGGATATTTACATGTGGAACGCTTGTATATGTGCGTGTCTCTGTATTTTAGACACACCGATGGAGACAGGAGGGAAAAGCAAGAGAAAAGCAAATGCATGATTCATATCGTCAATAAAACCAACACCACAGATATACGTTGACAATGTCATGTCAAAACGCAAACCATGAATCCATCTTTTACGTACCGTCTCTTCGCGGTCTGTGTGCTTTTAATGCATAGCCACATCTTCTTCAGGCAAGCGGTCATGCTGTTGTTCGATGACCTGCCTCGGTCAAGGTCACGGGTCTTAGGAAGGTCAAAGGTGGAGTCCTCATCCTCGTCATCCTGCCAGGAAAAGAATGAGTAACTGTGTACTGATGTAACCATGTGAGTTAAACAAAAGACTGGAAAATATTCCGCTTTTACTCAAGCATAGGTATAAAAAAACCAAAAATATTTAATTTTGTTCACCGTATACAATAATATATGGATCTTGGTGACAATTAACCAATCATAATTTCCCAGAGTACTCAAGTATAGATATCACTGACAATAAAACCCTAATGGTCAATTTGTCCGCGGTGTACACACGTTTACGTGTAGATTCTATGTAAAAATAAACCGATACTGCTTAATATTATTCACTGTGTAAACGACAGTATTGATCTACGTGACATAAATCCAAAATATTGATTTCTTTTCACCCTTACTCAGGTATAGATCTATACGTGTAGATGACAAAAACCTTATGAACTGAATTTTATGAGAGCATAGGTAACAGTAAATCCAAAAGACTGAACATTATCAAAGATTATACACGTCAATAAATCCGTGCCTGGACAAACCTATCAAGTTATCTCCGTCGCCCATGTTTATGCCTTTTACAGTCCGTCTTTATCGTCCGTTTTTATTGTGTTAATGAGAATATGAATTCCATTCTTCGAAAAAAGAAATGAAATATTAAGAAAATCCACAACTACTCGTAAGACTTTATTTTAGAGCTAGAATATGACTGATTTATAGAATAAAAACAGTGAAATTCGGTTAATATTTTGCCTAAGGTTTATCTGAGGGAAAGCTAGTCTTGTCTATGGGTTCTAAGACGTATTTGTTTATCTATTGGGTAATAATACAACTACCAGTATGAAATGAAGTTTGTAGATGGCAAGCTATAAAACATCATACTCTGTTAGTGTTTGACAACATAATATGAAGTGTCTGTTTAGAACATGATACAGTGTAATTGCTTTGCATTCAAGCTATCGATATCATAATTTTGAAGGATCACACAGTAGCAAAACAAAATAACATAAACAACAACAGTGAAAAAATCGAAAGAAAAAATACTTTTTCACTAGAACAGTAACAAAAGAGGGGGAGGGGGTGAGATGTGGGCGGGTATTGACATGGCCAAATAAAAAAAAACAACTTATCCACTAGAACATAATAACTGATGCTATGTATAATGACAAATTAAAAAAAGCAAATAATGCTTTTTGCACACTAGACCGATACAGGGGAGGTCAATCATGGAAAATAACGGAAATAATAGCCTACTCATCCATTAAAATGAAACAATACAAAGGAGGTTATGGGTAAGACCAAAGCAAAAATCATGCTTATCCACTAGAAGGTAACATTCAAGGGAGGTTATCCGTACGTCATCCTCCGAATCCAAGAAGGGCAACATGTCCTCATCCGCCGTGCCGTATTTGGTGTAGAAGTGGACGGCAGCAAACTGCACAATGGAGGCAAAGATGAAGCCGAAGCACATGGCTACGTAGATGTCAAGGGCTGTGGGATAATTGACCCTGGGAAGGTCATTCCGGGTGTCAAGGACTATTAGAGTTAAGGTCAGCGTTGTCATCGCACCTGGAAAGATGGGAAAGGAAAAAGATATAGCAAAAATTAGTGACATGATTGAAATTGAAGATTGAAGTTGAGAAGTACCCATTTGTTACCAAATTTCCTAGCTTTACGTAAATATGCGTAGTGTGATAATGACATTTTTACACCTTAAATCATTCCGTATTAGAGCAACAACAGCCAAGGAGTAGAAATGAGAGCAGGGCCCATTCTAACATGAACTAAAAATTGATGCTCATAGAGACCTTTTCTTGTTTTCTACATTAGACACCAGAATCAAATTAATAACAGTTCAATAACCAAAGAATAACAAGTATGACATCAATCGTGCATAAAATACCAGTCTGGTAATTGGTTACTGACTGACATTGAAATATGTATCCGTAGTTAATGCGTCCTTTCGATTTACTGCGATGTTTCCCTGTCTGACATGTCTGAGAGTTACTTGAAAGAAAAAAGAAGAAGTTTTGGTTGAGGTGTCAATTGTCCTTGGAATCGTGATACTGCGATAAGAAAATAATAGTCGGAATGTCAAAAGATGACCGAAGATTTCGGCCGGAAAGGGCACTGAATGAATTTATAGGACTAAAATGTTTTCTCAACACGCATTTTTTCTTACTTACAACATTCGATTCCTATTTCTCCGAATTTTTTTGTTGCCTTTGTGAATGTTGAGTTTTTATGTTGTTGTTTTTTTGTTGTTTTTTTTCATCATTTGATTTTTCTTGATTCATCAATGTTCGTGTTTGTTTTGTTCCTTTTTTTTTCTTTTTTTTTCTTTTTTTTTTTTTTTTTTTGTAATTGTTTGCATTTTTCGGGTTTCCTCTTCTTGCTTGGCATAATCTAAATCAGTTCAAAACATTAATCCCACCAAAAACCAAATGTGCTGAAGTTGATCTCAAAAGACTGCTTCTAAGCTATCGATGCTTGTCGTGAAACCAATATTTTCAAAACCTCGTTGGCCATCTCTCTGTTTGTCTGTATTTATACCTGTCTGCGCCCTACAACAGCATCGGCCGCTCTTCAAACAATTTTGGAGACGTAAAAAGGAGAATCAATACAGAGATTGAGCAGGAAAAAGAAGAGGGAGAGCTGCAAAGTTAAACATCTTTTGTGGCAAAATGTCTTGAAATGGCCCACGTCACGAACCAGGAAAAGATCAACAACCCCGTCACTAGAATACTGGCCAGAGACGTCGAGGAGTCTATGTTTACTTTACGTTTTTTTCGCCATCATCTTGATAGACTGACTCTGGAATAGCTTCTCCAACCGTTTGTGTTTGTACTAGAATTTTTGATTATTTTTACTGCTCGTATAGACCTGTTTGTGTTTTTCTCTGTTGGTGGTTTTTCTTTCCAGCGTGTCGTATTTATAATAGCAGTGAGCATCATAGAGTGGTCAACGTCTGTGGTGTTTCATTGATTCGTGGTGGTGGAAGTGGGTTTTGATGCTCAAGTCAGTATCACACAGTATCACACAGAGCAAGCTAAAGAGCGTGATAGTGACTTCGGTAAATAAACCATCGTTCAAAAGTCCGCATTTACACATTCTTTCGATTTCTTTCGAGATTGAAGAGTACACTGCCGGCACCATGTAATGTTGCAACGCATTATCGGTCTGTTTTTGTTTTGTTTTTGCTTTTGGGTTTGTTTGTTTGTTTGTTTTTTATTTGTTGTTGTTTTGCTTTGTTTTTGGCCATGGTGGCTCATACCTATTGAGCTTTGACTCTATTTTTTCCCCAAAATCGAATGGTGCTGACGTCTGATTTAATGCTTGTCCTCCAAAGAGACTGGGACTTAGTTTCTATTTTTTTTATCTCTATGTATTAACCCATTGAAATCTTAATGAAACAAGAAAACACGTGATGCTGCTAGAACCCATAAAACAGGAAATTTGCACTCTTATGACATTCTTTGTTGATCGAATCCTGACAACACTCTTATAACATCTCGTTTCGCATTTTAGATATTCGTATAGTATTCGTACAGGTCACCTTCAACGGATTTGATAATTGACATTATTCAAGGCGGGGAAAATCCGTGAAAAATGTTTCAAAGTAAGAGGCGTTTCATCTATGTTTTTGACTATACCTACATGAAAGGATTCGCCAATCATACATTTATTAGAACTATATCAACATTTCCTTCATGTCACATAACTATTTTTCTCTGACACATTGATTCACTTGATACACAACAGCACTTGATTCTTTATGAATCATAAAAGGGTCTATATGGTATGTAAATGAGCATTAGACAGGCATTTACAAATTGGACAACATAAATTAAAAATGATAATAATAAAACGAGCAAAATGGGACGTAATGGACAAAGCAGGAACCACAAGATGATGATTCATAGAATGACGAAGGAACATTGAATTAAAATACCTGCGCACTAACTACGAATAAATGAGTACCGCAAGAGGACAAATTTGTTTTAAACACAAGATTCCATTCAAACATTCCATCCATACCATGGCAAGTCCATTTTCTTGAGTTACGTTCAGTGCAGTTGTCTCGATTGAATTCAGTTTTCATAAAAAGTGGGTGGGGGGGGGGAAGCTTTGATATGATTTTCATACTGCTTTATCGGAGAACGGTTTCAGCCTTATACATAATAATAAGACAAGTAAAAATATACGCAAGGCTACTGTCAATATCCATTTTCACTTAATACAGAATTGACTAACTAAAGCAACTTTCCCACAACGAATATTCGTGACCGGCGACGTCTCAGATTAGCAAAAACTGTATAAGTCTAAGCTCATACAGAGTCCCATATCCTAACAAATCATTATTATTGTTATGTATCATTGTATCAAGTAGCGTCGTAAAGCCTCTTCAAGGCCGTCAGATTGAATGACGAGTTACTGCCAAAGAAGCGGGACTTTCGTTTAAGCAGCGGTACTGTAACGTAACTGCTCCATCAAATTTGATTAGACGGGAAATCCTCCAAGTAAATGTATTTTGGCAGCGAGGGCCTGAGGCTGCGGTCAGTTTCTATGGGTGGCTGGATATTGGATTATGGCAACCATACGATCAATCTTAGAAATGCCACCTCGAATCGGTTGGAACTGTTTTAAGAGAGTTGTTTGAATAGTCTCTTAATTGATTTGGCTGTGCAAGAGGGTCAGGCTTTGGCGCTCTATGCGTCTTTATTTCACCGAGTAAATTTGTTAAGATTACGACCCACCAACACGCCGCGCCACGAATTTCAGTCGCTCTGATTCACTGCTCTAACTTTCCCTGTTACCCTTTCTAGCCTTTTGTCAACAACTCATCTTTAAGACGTGACCCTTATCCTTAGCCACAGGGTTCATACCAGCCTCCATTCCATGCTGCAACTGTTTTCTGTCTTACCACTCTCTTTCAATTTCGCTCTAGTATTGTTTTTGTATTTAATATAGCGCACATCTTTCGTAGCTCTCGTTCCTCTTTTCTGTTTTCTTTTTTTTCTTCTTGTGTGTGTATGTGTTTTTTTTTTTTTTGTTCTTTACTGCTTTCTATGGAATGCTTCAATCAATTACAGGCCTCCATCTTATAAATAAACGCGATTACAGCCAGTGCTTCAGTTAGTTCATATTAATCGCCAATAATTCTAGCCTTCAAATTCGTTCATTGACTAGTTGCAGTGTTCAATATCATTTATTTCATTTTAACATTAGGACTAGTTTTGTGAAGCAAACTTACCAAGGGAAATCCTTTCCGACGTGGCTTCTCTGTTAATCCAGAAGGAGACCCATGAGAGAACAACCAGGAGACAGCACGGGAGATAGACTTGTATGAGAAAGTAGCCGGTGTGTCTTCTGAAGTCGAAGTAAACGGTCAGTACCGAATGCTGGGCTTGAAAGGGACAAAGAAGACAGGCATGTGAATTATTTGTCTCTCTCTAAAATGTTCATACTACTGTGGATAGACAGGCTGATTGAGTGATTAGTTGGTAAGGGGATGATTTGATTTGTTAATCGATGGAAGAAAGGACGAATGGATGGATAGTTGTGTGGATGGATGGACGGAAACATAAACGGATGAATACATGGATGGATTACTAGGTATTGATCGATCAATAATCGAGACAAAAAGAAGGTATATTGATGACTGAACCAGATAGTGGGTATAGGTTTTCAATTTAATTGTACTTTTACATTAGGGAATATTCTTGGATTTCTGTTAATATGTATGTCTACCGGCTGACAGGAATGAAAGCAAACGACTGATGGATGAATACACAGACACATTGACAGAGAGGCAGGAGAAATGAAAAATGGTTGAATGATTGAGACGAAAAAACAGAAAATAAATTAGATTGATAACCAGGAAAAGAACGGATACAACGAAACTATTAATGAGGTAAGAAAGACAGTAGACGTATAACAGACGGAATTGCTGGAAGACTTTTAATGGACCAAACATTGATATCAATGCAACTATGCAAACGAGATTTGCAGAAAAAAATTAAACAATAGTTGTTAACACTATTGCATTGGGACTTTCGAACAGTCTATTGAAATTAATCAGTCGAACGTGAATGCGGGGATAAAAATAAACACATTTCCCAAGACAACGTTGGAAGATGAACGAGAAATCAAATGGATTGTGGGCGACTAACAAGCATCATTAGAAGCCAAGAGATGATAAATTATACTGGTAAAGGGATGGAGTCTGCACTGTGGTCAGGAAAACAATAATTTCCCGCCTTTTGGAATGTGTCGAGTAACAGAAAAAAAGCCTGACGAAAACCAAGTTGGAATTCTGCGGGACTCATTGATTATCTCCCGTGATGGATGCTATGCTATTTGTTTGTTTTATTTGAACTCCGGGCGCTGGACAAGATGAATGACAAACACTGGCTTCCTAAAAACGCATTTGTTTTATCGCCATTCGCTCTTGCATGCAGGAAAATTAGCAAAACAGTTGGACTGATTTTTGACTTTTAATCTTTCATCTGGCGTGAGATAAGGAAAATGAAAGAGGGACGAAAGATGGGTGGAAACATTTGAAAAAAAAACCCAAAACAGAAATGTATAAAGCCCATAATTTAAATGTAAACAAACTACTCATTTATGTTGCACGATTTAAAACAGGCAAACCGACGTTCGATTAAAAAATCGAGATTAAAAAGCGTTTAGTGACATTCAAACATGACTAAAATAATGAAATCGAAAGCCTAAAAGGCAATTTAAGATAAGCAAAGACAAATCCCTTTAAAGCCCCACTAAATAGCTGGTTTCGATATCCTGTAGTAATTTCTTTATTTTACTATAGTCAGTAAAGTTTCCTAAACAGCAAACCAACACATTAAGCCATATTAGATACGTCCTTTTCCTTGATTGATTTCATTCATAATGTTATATATTATCTGTTATAACTTATAAACGTCCACATGACACTCATCAAGTCCATAACTGCAGGTGGAGAACTTTGTTATGTGCTGAGCACAATACAACGTAATTAATACTAATTTCATATGTTTCGATAAGTAAATGAAGTCACTTTTTGGAACTTCTTCCCTGGCAAGCCTAGTAGATGGAAATGACGTAAAATTTTGGTACGACTTCCCTGACAACTATGTAGCACTTAACATAGAGACTTTTTTGGCACTTCTTTTCTGGCCAGATAGTTACATAATGCCCTCGAGTCTTGGCAATAGCAGCAATGGCATCAAGTGAAGCAATGTGCAGACCGTAGATCTTCTTATCCAGTCACTACTGACAGTAAAGCCAATTACCATTGTTAGGATGGGAGTGGAAGGGTCAATTGTGGTCGTCTGTATTGGCTGCAGGGATTTGAGGTTACACAATACTACTGCTGCTGTGTTTATTGCATGTCTTTTGTCGATGGAATTGGCCCAGTCAATAATACAGTAAATCTCGGGTTCTCCCAGGGAAATGGATGGAGGGTAAAATAATTATGTAGTACGTTTTTTGGGGATGGGTGCGACGAGGATGAGAATTTGTTTAGACTTCTTTCTCGTTTTGGTTTCCTTTGTTTCATTTCGAGTTGGTTTTGTTTATGTTTTATATGCTTTGTAAAATTTTATTTTTTTATTTTTAGTATGGAACTGAATGACTTTTGAATGGAGGGATCGGTGAAGAAGTGGATGGAAGGATGAATGGCAGAATAAGTAACTTGATTACTGGATAGACTGATAGTGAGTGCAGTCAAAGATTATAATTTTATAGATTGACAACAAAAACAAAAACTATAATAATAATAATAATAATAATAATAATAATAACAATAATAAGAAGAAGAATAACAATAACAATAATAACAGTAATAATGATAAGTAGTAGTAGTAGTAGTAGTAGTAGTAGTAGTAGTAGTAGTAGTAGTAGTAGTAGTAGTAGTAGCAGTAGTAATCG
>JBCJKF010106472.1:0-10340 GCA_039654545.1 Plocamopherus ceylonicus
AGGATCTTTCGGTAACATCTCATTTCCATGGCCTGTATTCTTTTCTGTAGATCTGCCGTGAGTGTCCAGGATTCACAGCATAGAGTGAAGGGGGTCTTTTCAGCCAAGCATCTCATTTGTGACCCAGATCAGGCGTACTCCATGTGTGGGATATTAATAGTCTACGATATGCAAGTAATCCGAACAATGGGAAGAAGGATGAGACAACAAGGGTGGGCATGGGGAGAGGTCAGAAAAAGAGCAGAACATAGGGATCTTTGGTATTCCCATGTGCCAGCCTTAGTCTTAGTCTTCATAATAGCTGACAAACTCAGATAGCTGAGTGTTCTTGTCAACCTGCATAAAATAATTTATTATTCTAGTATTTTGATATTAGTGTAATACATTTAAGTTTCTGTTTGAAATCTCCTGAATCTTTACTGAATTTTAGATTGGTAGGGAGTTTATCCTGCAATCTGAATGTATTAGAATATATGAATATCAATGACTAGCTACATTTGATGAAGGCAGTGTAAATGTCTGAGCACCAGATCTTGTGTGACTTTTTAAATATTGAATTCCTCTAATGGTAGTCATGCTTATCCATTAATTGCTTTGAAAAGAATGGTTACTTTATTTCTGGCTCTTTGTTCTTTGAGGGGTATCCACTGTAACCAAGACTTATCCATGTTTATATTTTTGTGTTGCTTGTTGTATAGTTATAGTTGTTGGTTACAAATCTACCAGCATTTTTTTTTGTACTTTCTATAACTCATCTATATGCTTTAATAGTGTCACTGCACACAACAGAGGGGTGCATGTGACAGGAAATCCAAGCAACTCACCCATGGTGTTTGTGTGGCCATGGATGGAAGACACGGCAAGCTTGAGGCAGCCTGGCAAGGTGAGGCGGGCATGGGACAAGATGGGCATGTCGGACACGTAGACGTAGTCGCAGGGATGAAATTTACACTGGGTCTTGTACATGATGTTACACTCAACGCAAACTGATGGTTGGTTATCAGTATAGGGAAAAAAAGTGTCTGAGTGAGAATGAGTATTTTTCCTGGGATGTAATTAATTTATCAACTCATGATTATCAAGGGTATGCGTAAGTATAACTATGTATTCATTGACATGTAAATGAATTTAAAATGAAATTTTTAAAGTTCAATATATGCTCGTAGCAGCCACTATAAAATTATGCAAATGATTTTTTTTCTCAAATCCTTGATTTTTCTATTAGATGTTTCAAAGCATATCAATACACATTAAATCAAGGAAAAATACTTACAGTTTCCAGATTCAACAGGAGTGTCTTCTAACTGGGAGCGAGATTCTGTGTTGCCGCCTCTGACATACATATCATACACTGTGAGTGAAATCAAAATATTGAAACATTAGGTGAATTCTGTGGACAATGTTCGACCATTTATTTTTTAGGGGACATTTTTGACAACATTTCAAAACGCTCATAAAATATAATCATGTATGGTATCATTATAAAGGGCAATCAAAGGGCTCTCAGAAAATGGAAAAGAAAATGAGCATGAGACTTGTGAAAGTAAAGTATTGAGTCGTCACTGGGGCAACTTCAAATGGTTAGTTTTCCATATCAGTATTCAAAGAGCATAAAAACAAGTTAGTCCCAACTTTTGAAATAAATACATGTACGTCAGATTTTCTCTAGAAAGAGCATTTTAACATGTGAACTAAAGACATATTTGACGCAGTTTGTAAAATATCAGCTGGCTATTCAGTTGACTCTAGCTTGTTGAATGTGTTTTATAGTTTCAAATCTAATCACTTCACAACAACAAAACAATCTAAAAGTGTTAAATGAATATTATAAATGCACTCGCATCCTGTTTGTTTAAAAAACTATGTCCAGGGTTGGGACTAGTCGAGGTGACAAGTGGTGAAGAAGATAAGATTTATCGAGTAAACTGGAGACTTAATCTATTATGCAAGTTATCACAAATGAAATTATGCCTGAGCGATCATAAAATTAAAAATAATCAAGATTCAAAAAATTTATCTAGATTTGTAATGTCCACAATCTAATTTCAAAGGTTCATCTCAAAACCAAATGGTGGCCAGTTGCAAAGCATTAAAAAAAAAAAAAAAAAAAAAAAAAAAAAAAAAAAAAAAAAAAAGAACAAACATATTCCAGAAATAAATACATGGAAAATAAAAATGTCAACAAGTCAGCAACAAACAAAAAATAATCTTCACAAATAGTCAGAACAAAGCTTTCACTTTTGTTCATTCTTAGTGATCTCCTCCCTACCTGTCATATTCTGGAAACTTCCATTGTAGAGATTCATATTCCCAGAGTCAGGGGTGGCTGCCTGGTCAGCTACGCTTGGCGGTGAGAAGGAGGCGCTTGGCAGCACAGGATGCTTTTCACCCTCGCTTGAAACCTCCTCAGTGTGGTAGCGGAATTGGAGATCTGAGAACAAATTTTATAAAGGAAAGGTAAGACCACATAATGTGATTTCAACTGAAGCAGACCACAAATGATTTCGATTGAAGTTTTCCTCAGAAATGAGCTCAAAATTTATGTAACAGCTATGAGGCTGGTGGTGGCTTTTGGATGAATAAATAAAAACTCAAATCTTAATGTTTCTGTCACTTTCATGTTTTTTCCAGAAATTTTCGTACAATGCACGTGATATTGGTCTCTAATGTTGTAAATGTACTAAGTAAATAAAACAACTAAAAACAAACAAAACAAATAAGATTAAATTTTCTAGTCAATAATGAGATGAGAACATAAAATGAGATGTATCTAGCATAGAAAATTTTCATCAGTAACCTACTAGAGCAAGACAAGATTTCTTCCTATCGCCAGAGCATTGTCTTACCTGAAGCAGTGCTGTACGGGGGGATGGGACAGTCCAAGTTGGCCATGCTCATCAGCATGGGGGCTTCTGACCCAACGGCGCAGTGTTGCGTATACAGGGGCATGTTTGGCTCCACAGAATTGTTGTAGAAGTGCGAAAAAGAGGGCTCTTGTATGTAGCCCATGTCACCTTGATGGTCAGAGAAAGTTGGGGCCGTTGAATCTGGATACTGGTGAGGCGTTTGACCTTGAAAGTTGAAATGGTGACTTTGCAGATCCTTGGGATGATGGCTCTGCAGGTCGTGTTGATGGCCCAAAACATTTGGCTGGAGACTGGAATCGTGGACCTGTTGGGGAACTACCCCTTGGTGATTATCAAGCTGTCCCTGGTGATCCTGTAACGATGACATTTGATAGGCAATGTCATGAGATGAATGATGCATGGAACCCATATCGTACAAATGGAGATCATTGGTCTGTGTTTGACTCTGAGATGGATTGGTCTGACCGAAAAACATTTCATTTTGCTCACCATCCTCCCTGAAGCCTGACAGATTCATTTTCTGATTGTCATCCAAAAATTTTGAATGCATTGCTGCTTCATTTTTTTCTAAATTGTCTTCAAAGGACGTTTGAATATCGGACAGAGAATTTGACATGATGAAAGCACCACTGGACTCTGTTTGGAAGGACGGCTCTCTCTGTGAGTTGCTAAAGTCGGGATCCGTGTTTGGTTGAAAAGATGTGTCTCTACTGGGCTCAAAGGTAGCATCTGGATTAGATTCATACGGCCTGATGGAACCACCGCTGTTAAAGGAATCAGTTTGAAGATCATTCTCAGAATTTATAGGGACATTTTCAAAGTTGGAATGACTAGTAAACCTCAAGGAAGGGGCTGTTGCCTGCAGCGATCCATTGTCCAAGTGGCTATAAGTTTCCATGGAAGAATCTGGAGGCAAAGGCATGGAAAACGATATATTCTGGCTCAGGCTGACAACGTCAAATAGCGACTCGCTGCAGGTAAGGCTCTTTTGCAAGGTCACAGGAGTGTGATTCAGATGCATAAAAGATCCAGGCATCTCAGACTCAAACTGATTTTCAGGAATCTGTGGCGTAAACAATGCCGCATTCGTGTCAAACTGGAGACCAATGGACTGATGAGGATGTGGATGCAGTTGGGAATGGCATGAGGTGTTGGTGTTTTGAATCAAATGCCTCAGGATATCTGCCTCCCCACATTTTTCATGGGTGTTATTTATATGCAGAGAAAAATTACTAGTAAGGGATTCTTGCTCCATATTGGCTTCTTGCCCGTAGCCGGAGGCTGACACAGTGACGCTCTCTTGGCCAACGGTTGCATCTGAAGAGCCGGTGAATGTGTCACAGTCCAAATTGACCGTGACAGTCAAAGGACCCGGACAAGAGGTGGCATGATAACAGTGTTGATGCGTGGTGGAAGGCATGCTGGAAGAGAAATTGCTCAAACAATAATCTTGACCAGCCAGAGTCATATTGGAGGTGGCACAATCAGAAAACAAGTCCTGCTGACAAGACTTGGAAGAGATGGTGAGGTTTTCTGCCAGGTTTGTGGTGGAGTAAGCCCCTAGAGGAACATTAGGTGTATTGATCATCTTCTCTTTACTCTGGGGCAGGTAGTTAGAGGCAATGAGATCCAAAGCATTCTGGGGATGGGCGAAAACATCTGAATTGCTTGGCATAATCTTGGGGGAGGAGGTCTCAAAAATCGTTTCCCTGGGTGCGTTTGCCTGGGAAATACCAGTGTCCTGATTTTTCTGATTGACAAAAACTTTCTCTATGATCTGATGACCATTCCCTTTGCTTGGTGAGGTATCCATTGATGCCTGATCATTTTCGACCAGGCGAATCTCATTTTCATGACTAGACGGATTTGTGAGCAAATCTTGATGATTAGTCAGAAGCGGGGTTGGCACCCTGTTCAAGAGATTTATAAGCATCGTGTTAGGAGTCATCGGGGGGTTAATGTTTGTACTACTTTCCATTTGATGCATGGAGGAAAGCAAGAGAGGTGATTTGGGACTTGTGACACTGGAGGGTATTGACGAAGAAGGAGGTATGGCCTCTTCCACCTGTGACCTTGACATTGACATTGGCGGCAGACACTCTCGCAAGCGCTGTAGATTCATAGCTGCCTCCAAATCAGAGGAATCGTGGACATGGCTGTCGCCTACTATGTCATGTGGGTAAAATGAATGTGGCGTATTCAAGCTTCGATCATAAACTGCCTGCTGGTCTGTGATTGTGTGTTGTGACAAAAGTGTATATGAAGATGAACAAATGTCAGAGTTTGAAAAAGGAATTTCTGAAGAGGCATGAGATATGGTGGAATTTTCAGCTTTATCTCCCATGACTGAGGAAGCTCCATGGATTGGAGGAAAGGATTCCTTGCTGGGTATAAAATGGGGTGATGGCATAGGGGGAAAAGCCCCCCCAAATTTGTATTGCTGTTGCCGGATAATTTCCGTAAGACTGAGGGGGCTCTGGGGCACGCAAAAGTTACTGTTGCGCATTGAGTCTAGAAGATGACAGGCATCATGAGGACTTTGAGGCAGGCTTTCATTGTCTTTGTCTCTATGATCAATATCATTGACAACTTCAAGGTGAGTAGAGACACCTGGCTTGTCTTTACCCACGGAGACTGCGAATGTATCAGCCATGTCTTTCGATAGATTCAGTGGGGCATCTTTCTCTGAGTTGGGCGTCTCATTAGCTTTGCTGCTTTCTTCTAAGACCTGTGATGTAGGAGTGCCGTCATCTGTCCTTTTATGGTCACTATCGTAGTTTGTTTCTATGACAAGAGCCACAGAGCTAGATTCAGAATCCGAGGAGGAAACGCTCTCGTTGTCACTCTCTCCTTCTACGTCATCCGATTCCTCACCACTAGATCTCTGAGATTCACTTACCCTGTCAATCACACCCTTGTCCAAAACCTCAGAGTCTGAAATGCTACTCCTGGCCGTTGATGGTGAAACCTTGCTTTTGTCCAGGGAAGGTAACGACATGACTGTCTGATGGGCAGGCATGCATGAATCAGCATTTTCTTGAAAACTAGAAGAGGAAGTTATTGCTGTGGCGACTGATACAGCCACTGGGGTTGTTGCAGTGATGTTTTGAGATATTAAAGGTTTGGAAGTCAACCTGCTTCTGGAAGAATTCCTAAGGAGGTCACTGGAAGATGTAGGTTCTTCAAAATTCAAAGGCTTTGACGAACATGGGACTGTTGATTGGTTATTAGAGGAAATCTGAGGATGGGGGCCGGCAATGGGACTATTTGAGGTTTGTGAAAGGCAAGGCTTTTTCGCAGATGAATCCCTGCTCACGGAGAGGGATGTCGCTCCTCTTTTCGCACTAATTATAAAATATCCCTCTGACATGCCCTGCTTCCTCATCAAGGACTGGAGTTGTGAGATGCCAGCAGGAGACAAGACAAGCTTTGTGCCTAATGCTGGAACTTGGACTGGAGGCCCTGCTGAAGAACGAGGAGAAAATCTGCCTCCCACCTGGAGGGGGACGGGCACCTTGGATGGGTGTGTGGAAACATGGGGTGAATGCACTGCATGCCCCACACACCTATCATTTCCTGATGTTACAATGATTGGGGCCTGCTCGTTGGATGATACTGGAATCCCATTGGGTGACTTAGATTGTGCACTGAGTGGATTATTAACAGAGTCTGGTTCTTTCTTGGTAAAGCGGGAAACAGACGTGGATATGGGCGCTGTGAAACAGCTGGTCGTCTGGCTGATATCTCTCTCCGATGAAGTTGAGACGATATTTATAGGCGGGCTCAGCAACGTTGTACATGACTTTGGTAAGTGAGGACTCATCATACTTTTCTGGTCAAGCTGTAAGGCACCGCCACTGCCATTGGGTGGGGCATACATTGAGGGTCTGGCGTGGCCTTAAAATAAGAAAAAAAAAAAAAGTTTTTCATCCCCAAACAATATGTTTATTGTTGTGACACTTTCAAGTTTTCCTTTCATTGTAAATGTCAACAATAAAAGAGAGAATATGAAACAGTTCATCTATATTTCAGATGAATATTGAATTAAGCCAAGATAATATATAGGCATTGAAATGAATAGTGTTTGCATTTTGACAACCTTTGGGCAACATGGACATTAATTAATCAATACACTATGAATGAATGTATAAAAATATGTTTAATTGTACAACTAATATGCTTTTTATGTTTATCAAAAGTAAATGTTTTGCGTAGAAAAATTATAGATCTGAGAGACTGCCATAACCCGAGAAATTAACAATCTATGTATTTTTAAAAAATTGCCCATAGAGTATTATAATCTTAGACAACTCGAAAAGCTTTTCTATTAAAACTTGAGCTAAAAGATCATATAATGTAATTCATGTATAAAGTAGAATATATTTATGGTCTGCAATTCTGAGCAAGACATTGAATCCTCCATACTTTGAAAGGCAAGGCCTGAGCAGTTGATCTAGTACCCTTTAAACATGAACATACACCCTTTCCTCAATGCTTAAAAAACAAAACAAGGAAAAAAAAAGCAACAAAAAAGAAAAAAACGCCAACAAAAGAAACCAACCTCGAAAGAAAAAAAAAAACAGAAACTCAACAACAAAAATACAAACAAGCAAAAAACCACCAAAACAAAAACAAGCAAACACACAGATACACTTACATATATTATTATTTCTCTGCCTAAAGGACCAATAAATAGATATTTCTTCATTATGAAAAACACAGATGAGAATAAGGGATAAACGTTCATTATATATCATTTGTATTTCTATTACCTCTTAGTATAACATTTCACATTACACTGTGAGACAAATACCTGTACAAAAGTAAAATATTGCATTGTTGAAAACTGGGAACAAAGATACATTGCACAAGATGGGAATAAACAGATTCTGTGAATTTCATGTGTTCGATTTAAATGAGCCTAAATATTAAAATGGCAAATACTCTGGCATAAGGTGAAAAGGCATTGATTGATTGATTGAAATTTTAAAATTCCATTTTTAAAGTGCTAAGACTACTCACCATTTTGCTGGAGACTTTTTGAAGCAAAGGGGTCGGTCACCACTGTCAGCTGCATCCTTGGGGTCACTGCTGGCTTGACAAAGACAGGGCCATGAGGAAACGTTGACGTGCTGATGGCACTAGTCGCTGTGTTAGTATTGATGTCAGTGGGAGGCTGCCTTGAGACGTGGGTTTTCAGTGGCTGTGTCAACGTCGTGGGCAAACAAGGCATGGGTTGAATTCTTCCATGAGAAAAAATAGAGGTCCCGCTAAGAGCAACAGGGCTGACTGGGGGCTTTGATGGAGACGGTGTGGCGTAAACAGGTGCCACAGCATTTTTTGGAACGTCCCTCTGGCTAGAGCCATCACCAACCAATTTTGAAGCCAGGGGTACAGATGTTACCAAAGGAGGGTTAATAGACTGGACAGAAGATGCGATAACCGAGGACGTGACATGGTTTTCATTTTTCCTGTCTTGCCAGTTCCCTCTAGAGCCAACAGAAGAGGCCTGCAGCAACTTGATAATGTTAGGATGGGACATTTGCCCCTTGTTTGAGGCGACAAGCTGAACTTGGGCTGGTTGACTGAGTTTGGCATCAATGACTGGATTCCCTGTTGAACCTTGGTTGCTTATAGGCATACAGGTGGATGCAAGATTCCCACTTGGAACACTGGAACAAACGGGTGGTGCTTGAACACTCAAAACCACTTGACTCGTGCTGGTGAGTTTCACTGGTAGTTGAAAATTTTGACTAGGCAAAATCAAAATGGGACCACAAGAGCCATGAGGCACGGAGTTCAATGAATTAAGTGCACTCATCCGAGGGAAGATTTGTTGACAGGTGGTAAACGAAGCTGGCTTGCTTTTAGGGCTTGACAGGCCCTGGGGTGTGCCTTGGCCGACTTTAGGAGTCTCAGAGGTAGAAAAAAGCAAAGACGACGAATTTACAGGACAAACACTGACATGTCCTTTTGAATTGCTTACGTGAATGAAATTATTTAGGCTAGAAGAGATGGGAGGGATGTTTATAGCATGGGTTTGATTTGGGGACATGATGCCATTTGAGGAGATGACACTTTTCAGAAGAATTTCATTGACAGTTGAGCTTGAAATAGAGTTTTTTGTTACTTGTACTCCTTGGTT
The DNA here is from genome assembly GCA_039654545.1 of Plocamopherus ceylonicus. Lineage (NCBI taxonomy): Eukaryota > Metazoa > Mollusca > Gastropoda > Nudibranchia > Polyceridae > Plocamopherus > Plocamopherus ceylonicus. The sequence continues at coordinate 9,013 of JBCJKF010106472.1, forward strand.
GATAATGGATGCACTTCCTTTGGCCAAAGCACCCTGGGGAGATTCAGGGCTCCTCACCACCACACCAGCACCATCACATTGAGCATTACTAGAAGCAGGTGACATGGCAACGTTTGTCTCTGGGCTCAAACAAGAAGTCAGTCTCACCATATGTAATGTGGCATTGGCACTACCCGACTTTGACGATGTGACAGTCAGAGGAACAGGAAGCTGAATAACAGAATTCACCTGTGGCAGTGGAATCAACTTTGGGGCTAGACATTTAGTACCATCAGAGACGGACACAACTGATGGCCTTAAACTGAGAGCTTGGGGAGAGGAAGAAAGCGTATAGTTGGTAGGAGGAGATGCAGTCAGAGTGTGGGAACTTGAAGAGGTCTGCTTCAGTAAGGCCAGCTCCGAGTTGGGTGTCACTTCAGTCAAAATAGAATTTGTCTTACCGCTGACTGAACTTGACAATCGACTAGAAGCACCGGAACTACTCACAGAACTAGAAGACAAGAATGGTACATACTGGGATGCTTGTATAACAAAGACGGGTTTCACTGATGGACTTCCAATGGGCAAGCTGACAGACTGAATATCTGACAAGCCTTGTTGGGGTTTTGTGTTGGGACATAGCTTGATGACTTGAGATGGAAGCCTGACCTGGGTGGCACTGCCATGCACATGGTTTGGTAAATGTGGGGGCAAAAGTTTATAGTTTTTGCGACTGGAGTATTTCTTTGATTGTGGTTTTACTTTGGCGTCCTCCAGGGCTTTCTTTTTGGTCGTCATTTTACGAGCTCTCCCGTAAAAGGAGGTGGAAGGTGTGTAGGCCAGGTGAGCCTCATTGAGCTCCTGAAGCTTGGACTTTGAGATATTTTGATCGATGGACGCGGAAAGACATTCCAGTAGCTGAAGAGATGACTTCGATCCCTCCACATTTCCACTTTTATATTTCTCATCCCCAGGCTTCTTTTTTGCAGTACCTTAATTGTGAAAATATCATGGACACAGTTGAAAATCACATGTTAATTACTCTCACTGTCAGTCTTTTCAGGTATACATGTATACATATAGAAATCGTAAATGGAGAATAAAGTCTGATAATATATAAAACCACTTTTAGACATACAGTGGAACTTCGGTATAACGTACCTGGGATACAACGTACACTCGGCTATAAAGTACGTTTTTTCAGGCCCGAGTCCCGACATTAGTTTTTCTTTATAAATTGCCTGGTCTATAACGTACTCTGCTAGAACGTACTTTGGATGCAACGGACGATTTCAGAGCACCATTTTGGATAAAGTACCATTTCTACAACGTACTTTTGCTTCTTGGCA
>JBCJKF010106583.1:0-16324 GCA_039654545.1 Plocamopherus ceylonicus
AGAGAGAGAGAGAGAGAGAGAGAGAGAGAGAGAAAGAGAGAGAAAGAGAGAGAGCGCAATGATATGAGTACTTAGCCAGGAAGGTTTTCCAGACATACACTGATAGATCATGAGCATGTAAATATTTGGATAGAAAGGAGAAAAGAAGTTTTGATTCATTGAATCAATAAATAGGTGAATAGATAATTTGATGGATAGATAGACAGACGGACATGTATAGATAGAAGGATAGACAGTTTAGATAGATAGAGAGATGAATAGATAGTCAGTTAGTTAGATAGATAGATATTTAGATAGAAGTATAGATAAATAGATGAACAGTTACATTAGATAGATAGATGAATAGATATATAGTGAGGAATGAGGAAAAAGCTTCGGGTAGAACAGAATATAGTCATGCTTCTGATTCATAGTTAAATCATGATGTGTATACCTCTTTATTTCCACTTTCCACATCATGAATAAGTAAAAATTAACTTCTTTTCAACCTTTTTCTCACCCAGGATGTGGTATGGGCTTATCGTACCTTCCTGCCCTTCTCATCGTGGCCCAATATTTTCAACGGCGTCGCTACCTGGCAACAATGATAGCGACGTGTGGATCTTCTGTTGGGGGCATAGTCTTTCCTTTGGTGACCAGGTATCTGCTGGACACGTACGGCGTGCAGGGTGCCCTACTCATCCAGTCTGGACTCATGCTGCACGCCCTTTTCCTGTTCTTGTTGTTCACGCCCCCTTCCCAGTACGGGACGGCGCCAAACAGCAAAGATCTGCAGGTTTTGAAGACGGGAAATGAGGATGTCAAAATCGAAAGTGAGGAACCATCCTATAGGCAGAGTCTGAATAACGATGATGGTGGCTGCAAAAATTTTCCGATATTAAAGCCTAAGAGCTCAGATAAGGAGACAATTACGCCACTGAATGATCTCGAGGAAGGGGATATGGTTGTTTCGTTGTTAGCATTGAAGGAATCGAGAGAAGAATCTCATGAAATTAATTTAGCTGACTATTCCGATTCAGAAACCCACTTCCATGGCCTCAAAGAGATCAGCAGCTCAAAAATAGAAAAGCAATGCGAGAAAAACCATTTCCATCCTGATCAAGCAAATAAGATGTTGCTCCGAAGCACAAACCATAATAATTCCAGCTGCAATGGTTTGAAAGGCAGTGAACCTGATGATGACGAAACACCCAAGATGGATGAATTGAACACCACTGTTGAGCAGGAGAGAGTTGTAAATACACACGCACCGCAAGACGTTGGTGTTTGCTGTTCCCTCCACATGTCTGTGCCAGTTGTCCTGAAGATGAGGGTCTTCTGGTTGCTGGCTCCATTCTATGCAGCAGACATCATATCCGCTACAGCCAATATATTCTTACCCCCCTTGTTCCGTGAGAGAGGTCTTTCCAACAAAGTGGCAGCATTCAGCCTATCTTTGGGGTCTGGTCTGGACATTGTTGGAAGACTAATTGCAGGTACTGAGTAGACATTTTGTTACACAGACAGAAAGGTTGGAGAAGTGAGTGTGATTATCTCACCAGCACTATCATGAAGTTACCAGTAGTATTGTAAACTGGACACTTGAATAATATGTTGATTGTATAAAATTTATTTTAATTTCTGTCTCCCTGTCTGTCTGACTGTCTGTCTATCTATGTTTGTCTGAGGGTTTCTCTGTCTCTGTCTGTCTCTTTCTCTGCCTGTCTGTCTATCTGTCCGTCTGTCTGACTGTCTGGCTGTCTGTCTGTCAGTCTTTGTATGCTTGGATGTTGTTGGAAGACTCCTTGCAGGTAATTAGTAGACATTTTATGATACACACAGAAAACTGGGAGAGGTGAGTGTGATTGGTGCACCAATTGTAACGTGGCCACTTGAATAGCCTCCATATCACTTCCGTCTACGACATCTCTCTCCACATTCCGCACATCTCAACACAATCTACTCTCACACTCCCCACCCCCCATCCAGAGGCCTAATCCTCCAACAAGGCGTCCTGACCCCCACCAAGCTAGTCCTGGTCCCCCTGTCTGTGTGTGCCCTGGTGCTTGGCTTGACCCCGCTGTACCACGACTACCCCACCCTTTTGCTGTTGGCCATCGTCCTTGGCCTGATGAGTAACGGACTTCCGTCTTACAAGGTTGGTGTGGATGTTTGTTTGGGTGTAAATGTTTGTGTCTGGGTGTTTATTTTTGTGTATATGTATGTGTTTTGCTAAATGGAGTGAGGGCAGGACTTGGTATTAGCATGAAAGCTCGAGCATCAAGTTTCTTCTATGTTGACATGAGGTAAATTGAAAACGTATTTGTTTCTCTCTAGACGTGTCTCTCGATGTCTCTTCTATGGTTTGATAATCATTATCATCAGACTTCTTGATTTCCTGTGAACATCGGGTTGGAATTACACCTCTACAATGTTTTCGGTGATCCTCCTCAATTCGGCCCAAGACATGCAGGCTGTCTTTACTTTAGCGTCAACACTCCTCACCAAGACTGTTTTGGTCGGCCAATTTTCCACTCCGCTTGTGAATTCCCGTGAAGAAACTGCCTGGTAATCATGAAAGAAGGCTTACGAAGAGGTTGGCCGATCTATCCCTATTTCTGTCTTTTAATGTCGGTATCAATTGGGGCTTGTTTACTCCATCCTGTCTGATAGATGTTCATTTGAAATGCCACCTGACTTTTAGGATGGTCCTAAGACATCTGTAGGCAAATGCCTGTAGTTTATTGGTGGTGGTCTTAGTTACCCGCCAGGTTTCTGAGCCGTGCAGTAGTCTTGACTTGACGTTGGTGTTGAGGATACGAACCGAAGGTCTGTGCTCTAAATCCTTTCGCTATATTCTAATATAACCCCTAGGCAAGATTAAGTACACAAATTGCCGACATTTTACCGTGCTTTTTTGCAAAAGATGTTTAGTTGTCTTTTGCAATAAAAAAAAATAAAAATCAATTCGGAGATGAACGAGAACAATTTTATCATATTATTTCATTTATAATACATTTCATACTTCCATTTTCCAGAGTCCTATCGCATTAGACAACATGAAGATGGAGCGTGTTGGGCCAACCATGGGGTTCCATTCCTGTACCAGTGGCCTCTCCTCGACCATTTCATTCTTAGTATGCGGTAAGAGCTTTACATGTTAACCACCGGCAAGAGGTCTTCTGCTTAAATGAGTACATCTATTGATTAGATCTTTCATAAGTTGCCTATCCATTCAATTGTGCTTAAAATGCTGTCGAAACAGGTTTCCCCAACAGGATCTTTACATGTTGAAACCTATTCCCCTATTCAAATTTCCCAACGAGCATAAAGAGCATCTACCGGTTTTCAGGAGAAGCACCTCATCTTTCAGACAAGATTTTCCACTGCCTATAGCGGGTATTGATTTTACACTTGACTTGGTCAATGCTTCAATATGGCTATATTGATGCCCTTTAAAATTCTTGTGACAAAAAGAGGACATTGACTTAAGCATAGTCTATTCCTATCATGATATGTGTGAAAAAATGAGTCCTCAAGTGAGTGGCTGATAAGTAAATGGTATAAATAGAATAATGATGAAGTTCATGATGATAATGATCGTGATTGGGCTTTGATTGGTGAAGAAAGTCATTCATTTGTTGACCCTAATAATAATAATATTAATAATGATGGTAATAATGCTGCTGCTGATGATGATGATGGTAATAATAATAATGATAATACGCACAACAACAACAACAACGAAAATAACAACAGGATCAATAGAAATAACATTAAACAATAGCAAAGTTAACAACAAAAGCATTATGATGTTTCCTTCTTTCTTTCCTCAGGCTTCCTAAGGGATTTGACCGGAAATTATGATGCGGGCCTCATCTATATGGCAGCCATTTACTTGTGGGCCTTCGTTTCTCTGGTAGTATTATTGGTGTGTAAGCTTGGCAACGTCACCGGCAAAGAAAACCAATGAACTACCCTGAACTAAGAATAATAATAATATGAGGAGATTGTATAGTGCATTTATCCACCCTTAAGTGCTATTGCTTCACAAAATTGTCAAACAAAATGAAAAAAAAAAAAAGCCATTGTAAACCTTAATAATCTTAATAATAATAGTATATATGTATGTATGAATGTATACTTAGATTAAAATTAATACTCATTGGATTACAGTGCACAAGTATAAAACTGGAGAACAACATATTTGTTAAAACCAAAAAAAATTAACAGATTAGAACATTCATTGCACTATGGATCGTTCTGATAAAGTTAGAAAAATTCATAAATATTGTAAGACCAGTGAATCTTTACTCCTATCAACAACAACAACAAAAAAGAAAAAAAAGAAAAATAATTAGTTAAAAAGTCTGTTTTTAAATTATTTTCAAAATAATGGAAACATGGTTTATTTTTATATCTGAAGTGAGATTATTCCAAAGATGGGGAGCTGAGATGAAAAGGGGCGTCTTGTTGAAATTAATTCCATACAGGTTTTATATTGGCTTCATGGTATACCCATTGGACTAAAAGAAGATTTATCATTGCAACAGAATGCAAGAAATGATGCAGCTGATGGATACTACTGACAATAATATTCATCTACATTTTAAAAGCAATACAGGATTTGTGCAGAAAATACAGATATGTGGGTAGATCAGAACAGTTTTATTTCAAGCAGAGCTGGCAGCTCTTATTTGCATTATTTATAATACGTTTTACCATTTGATTTATCAGCAGTTTAGTAGGAACAATTTAAATACAATGTTTGTCTGTGTATGCATTGGGTGTTGTTTTTTATGCTTTAAGAGTGGAACACACAAACATATGAATGCAATTTTTCCATGAGAATTGATTATTTTTTTGTGTCAAAGATATTTTCTGGCTTTTTCATGAAAGCTTACTTGCATCCCCGCTGCTATTAAAATAATTTCGTCTAGCTGTTGTTCCAATATGGCCTTTGGTTAGGTTAAGTTGAAGGTCATTGTTAGAGAAAGTACATATTTTCATATGACTTTGATTAACACAAATATATGTATATGCTTGCACAAGGATCCTTCTGTATTTCAATGAGGGTAGTTGGAGGTACTTTAGCTTTTCCTTCTAACTAAAATTTCTTACACATGGTAAGAATTTAGATATCTGTGATGAATCTATTTTTAACATGATTGATTGATATTTATAAATTGGTGACCATATACTAGTGCCATATTCCACTTTACTACATATCAATGTCTTAATGAGGGGACATAAGGGGTCACGGTGAATGTAAGTAAAACATTTTCTGATTATGCTGATAATCCTGCTGGCACTAAGACAATACTTTACTATGTGCTTGTCAAAATTTATGCAATAGGTGTTGTTTTTTATTCTCTCAGAGTGGAACACACAAATATGTGAATGTAGTTTTCGAGAATTGATTAGTTTTTGTGTCAAAGATGTTTTCGCACTTTTTCACGAAAGCCTGCTTGCTGTCATGAAAGCTGTTATTCAAGTAATTTTTTCTTGCTGTTGTTCCAATATGGACTTTCGTTAGATTAAGTTTAAGGTCATTGTTAGAGAAGATAAATAGTTTCGTATGTATTTGATTTCGACAAATATATTTATATGCTTTGTATGCTTGCATAAGATCACCACGGATCCTCCTCTATTTCAATGAGGGTAGTTGGAGTTACTTTAGCCTTTCCGTCTAACTAAAATTTCTTATACTTGGTAAGAATTTGGGTGCTTTGTGATGAATCTATTTTTAACATGATTGATTGATACTTATAAATTGATGACCATATACTAGTGCCATATTCCACTTTACTACATATTAATGTCCTAATGAGGGAACCTGGGGAGTCCCGGTGAATTTAAGTACAACATTTTCTAATCGTGCCAAAAATTTTTCTCACAACAAGACAACACTTTACTATGTGCTTGTCAAAATGTAGTTTTGTGTTGAAGATCACACCAAAGTCTTTTTCTACCTCAACTTTTACGAGAGAGTTCATAATATATCCGTGTTGTGATTTATTTTCACTTATGTAGAGGGCTTTAAATTTACTTTTATTTCAGTCTTGTTGCCATTTTTTGGACTATTCAAAGAGTTTGTTGACATTATCTTGTATTGTTCCACATTTTTTACAGTAGTTGTATAATTTGGTGTCATCTGCAAGCAATTTGAATTTGCTATTTACTGAAAATAAGAAAAAACAGTGGGCCCAAAGCAAGATGCTACTTTTGGACACCCCACTTGTAACATTTGAAACATTGGGTGCAGAATCGTTTGTCATCACATATTAAGCTCTGATGAAAGCAAGTATTTTTCCTTTTAGTCTGGCATTGCTTAATTTAAGTAAAAATCTCTTAAGGGGTACTGAGTCAAATGCCTTTTTAAAGTCAAAGCAAATTATGTCATTCTATTCTTTTTTTTCAATTATGGTATGTTAGTTAAATAATTCATAACTTTGTGTCAATAAGTTGATATGCAATATCTCCCTTCACGGAGGCCATATTGACAATTTGATAGGAATTGGGTACCATTAATGAAACTGTAAAATTGAATCTTGCAGAATTCTCTCCAACATTTTAACAACAATAGGTGTTAAGCTTACAGCGCTGTAATTATTTGGATCTGTCCTTTCCCCTTTTTTAAATCATTCGAATTAGCATTCTATTTTTCATAATTCTAGCAAGTAGCTGTCTTCAATTGATTTGTAATGTATTAAATGTCATAGTTAAAGGTATTTTGATATTAAATTAAATACTTTCAAAAATAATCCTGGTAAATTGTCAGACTTATTAATGTGTAATTTATTCAGTTCATCAAAACTCTTGTCTTCTGAGATTACAATGGCACTAAGAGAGGTTTACTTATGTTTGTTTGAATCACTGGTTATAGGTAGGTTATTGTTTTCAATTGTAAAAAACTTGTGAGAAGTAATCATTTAGACATTCAGTTTTTTCTTTATCACTAACCTTTAAAAGACCCTCCCTGTTTACAAGTTGGGCAACAGGCGTTGTATTTGTTTACTTTTTGTTTACATATATATATATATACTTCCAAACTTTATTTGGATTTATCTTACTGTTTTTTGACACTTCAAGTTGGTAATATCTCGTCGTAGCCTCCCTTATAAACGTTATTGTTGCACTGTTATAGACATGCACTTTTTTAGCAGTAAGAGCTTTTTTGCTCTTTATGTAATGTTTATAGGCATTTTGTTCAATTTTAACCAATTTTAGGATCTCTCGAGATATCCATGGAGGTCTGCTTTTAAGGACGTTTTTGACTGGTACTTCTTTAATACTAAGTATAATCTTGTAAAAAAAAATAGAAAGGTGATCTTTTATATAGCGCAATATCCTCGTAATGCTCAAAGCGCTTTACAAGGGGTCCCCAACCAACAGCAACAGAGAACTTGAAGGATGAGACAAGCTGCCTGTTAGGCACTAGTTCAATTTTTCGGACAGTGGCATCGCTGTTAATGGCCAGGTACTGATTTTACACCTGAGTTGGATCAGAAAATATGTGTAAATACCCTTTCTCAAGGACATATCATCGCCTGTGTCACCTGGATTTGAACCTCTGACTTCAGCTCAAGTATCTACCTTTAGACCACGCCGCCACACATAAAAATGACACCAAGCCTTTTCACAATTCGTTTGTATCATGATGGCCCTGTTAAATTCGTTAAGTTTGTTGATTTTGTCATAGTCTGCATGTCAAACGTTTAAAAATGTTTTTGGTTCATTATTTGTTATTGGGCTATCAGGCAAGTTTACATTAAATGTAATAGCACTTTGATCACTTTGGCCTAAAGAATCTAGTCAATGTTACAGATGTTGTTTGGAGAATCAGTCAATAAAAGGTCAAACTGTTCTCTTGGCCTCTGTGTCCTAGTGGTTCTTTAATGAATTTTGAGAGATTACTACTTAAAATTATGTCTTAGAAAACTTGTGCCAACACCTTAAAACACCAGACTTTTCCAATCTATTTCTTTTAAATTTAAGTCCCTGATGTGCATGTCATGTATTAATTTGTTGTAATTCATTTTTTGAATTTCTTTCATGAATTTTGCAAATCGATTAGGACCCTCTGTTTTGGGGAGTTAGGACTTCTATAAATGCATCCAATCAGAGATGTATGATTATGTAAGGTAATTTTAATATGTGCATATTCAAGGTCTTGAACTTCTTTAATTTGTTTCGGGGGGGGGGGGGGAGGAGAGGAGTTTACTTCGACGGAGTTATGCCTGTCCTGAACATTTACAAACACTCCTCTTCGAAAATTGTCTTCATTCACATACATATGTTGACGTACGATCTCTAAATTTGAATTGTATTTTTGAGGAGACGTTTCAGTTAGACAAATTTTATCTGCCCTACAATTACTTGCAATTCACACATTTTGTTTGTTAAGACATCAACATTAGAATACAAAAGCTGAATCCCTGTGTTTTCCCTACTATGTACACTATTTACATTACAATTTTGAGTCGGATGTTCGATGGATCAGCCTTGCAGGAGGTCTCATCCACACTGTTTGATGACTTGAGTTTAGTGGGGACCTGTCTCAACTCCGCTATCTTCCAAATTCTTATGGACAGATTTTCCCCCTTCCCGAGTTGTTCTTTTTAGTTCATCTCTTAATTCTTTTTGTTTCTCCCTTTGTGCCTTTGTCAAGTCATTGTTAATGTAGATTCTCGGTTTTTCTGCATTTTTTCCTTTGTGAATGTCTGTAGCCTTTCTTATAATTTTTTTTCTCTTCTTCTTTGAATGTTACCTTGTAGTTTTGGTTTTTAACTCCTTCTCACCCTAATTAGAATCTTATGGGTTTCTACAATCATCTTCAGTAATGTCCACAATTCGTTTGAGTACTGTAATGGTAGTATGCAGATTATCTCTTTTTTTCTCTCTTCAATATGTGTTCTCTTGCTCTCCTTCACTATTGCTATTACTATTGTAATGTTGTTCTTTCTTTTTTTCGATCTCTAATTTCTCTTCAGTTTCTCCTCTATCTTCCTCTAGACCTTTTCCTCGATTTTCTCTTCTTTGTCTCCACCAGGCCTGCCCTCTAGCTTGTCCATTCTAGCGCCCAGTGAATGCACTACATGTAGTGGGATAAGGTCCAACAACCCGTCCAGCCTTGCATCATGATTGGTTCTTATTTCCTGGTTATTGTTATCTTCTATACAAGGCTCACATACCCATAGAAAGTTAGCCTCGGTGTTTGGGTCTGATAAATCATACGTTCATTCATGTCAGAGCATCTAAAGAGGCACACGCTTTTGCAAACAAAGCATTCAATTTGCCGCTCCTCATCTTCAACCACGCACTCGGAATAAATACATGTAGATGGCCAAACAGACATACGGTAGATCGAGATCCAGACTTGGTCTTCATTGCCTTCTTCTTTTCGAATTCACCTTGTAAGTTTGAATCACTTGACTTTCTGACCTTTTCGGCTCTGAGTGATGCTTTCCTTGAGGTGATTTTTTTTCGTGGCCACTTTTTTATTCCAAGAGATATCTAGGTGAAGATCTATATCAGTTAGCCCAAAGAAAAACGTCAACTTTGAAAGCTCACTTTATCATTGCCACTGGCTAATTTATAACGTGCTTTGAGGTATTACGAAGTGAATTAGTTCACTTCAAATCCAACATGTGAAAATATGAGCCCATTTGGTTCATGGGTTGAAAAGTTTGTAAGATATATATACAGTAGAGGGAGGTCACAGTGCACGATATCACGGAAATTAGATATCAGAGGCTTTGTCGAAAAAGTCTAATGCTAATAGAAAAGGAGATGGATTTGCGATTAAGCTCTGCCGCCGATGTTCTTGAATGAAATCCTTTAATGAAAGTCATTTGGTCTTGCTAGATTTATCAAGTAGAACTTTGTCAGTCAAAACGAAAACACCTTTCTCTTGCTGATCACTTCTAACACTCAGTACGTGCACCGGTATCCAAGTTCTAATTAGTTCTTTTAGGCTTGGTCTACGATATAATAATACACTTTCCTGCTTGGATTCTCGAGCCGGTATTCAACAAAACTGAAACTTTGTGGACAGTCGAATGCGGGCAAAAGCTGTCTGATATTGTCTCAAGAATAGTGTACCAGTATAAATCCCCAACAACAGGATGCTTGAATTTGAATAAATCCGTATTGTAACCGTTCCACCCTATCAATCTATATGTAATTTTGTTAGTGAGCACGGTACAAAAATTGTTTTATAAGACTGTCAATTTATAAGCGAGGTCGCTTCAAAATGATAATATTATTATCTTTTTAAGTCTGAGACGTTTTTTGGGGCCACCCTATAGAGATCTATGTATTAAAACTACCGGTCTTTGGCTATAGGTATAAGAGAACTATGATGTGTCTCAACCCTTACTGATAGAATGTATAGAATAAAACGTGTACATACAATACCAGTACTGTTGATCTGTCCTGAACTGTCTTTTAATTCAGGTGTCTAGTATTAGTAGTTCTTTTTTGTGTTCCGCTTTGTGCTAGGTTGTTGAAAGTTGTTGTCCTGTTGTCTATCGTTTTATATGTTTTACTTCAAGTCTGCCATATTATGATTCTCCGACTGTATTATCCTGTCTGTCTCTGTGTGTTTCACTTTGTTTTCGTCTGTCTACTGTCTCTATCTGTCCGTCTTATTGTCTGTCTCTCCCTCACTGTCTTTCTACTCCGCTCTCTCTCATCTCTCCCTCCCCCCCCCTCTCTCTCTCCCTCCCCCCCCGACCTTTATAATATTCATGTGAGCCCATAAAAATTAGCATAGACCGAGACAAAACCATTGAATAATAAATAAAGACAACAAAACAAAATATACCCTCGTAAATGTAATGAAGTGTAATGAAAAGAAACGCAGTATTTGTATACAGGGTGTCCCGTTTATAAAACAAGATAAAGGCTTGAAACAACCCAAACAATGACACGATCAAAAATACCCAAGTAATAATTTGTAAATGATCGTAACATTGTTTTTATCGTGTGTCATGGACATATCTGATACTTACAACCAATGGTAGTTATATTCCCTAAATGGTGACGTCATCACTAAACGTGGTTAAATTTGAAGCTAAGGCACCGTGCTGTCCTGTAATAGCGGGAGGAATTTAAGCAGTCCCAAAATTGTTACAAGAGTGACGGACGACGTTGGAATGAGAAAGTTGTAGGCCTTTTTACTGTATCATGAAACAATATCAGCAACCATAGTCAGAAGAAATTTTAAAGTGCACAAGGCTGATAACCGATAAACTAGAGGATGATTCGAAAAGGACGTAAAAACCCTGTAGACACTGGTCTAGTTGAAGCTTTAAGCTAGAAAGTCTCTTTAAATTATAAAAAACAAGTAAATATAAGAAAAACCGTATTTGAAGCGACCATTGAGATAATTTATCAAGTCATGCCGCAACACGACAGTTACGGTATCATTTAGTCATGCAACAGTATAAAGAGAAACAATGCAACCTCTACCCGTGCAAAAGAAGAACCATACGTGCTCTAGATCGCAATGACCTCCCGTGGCGCGTTGACTTCATCCGTCATTCTTGACAGAATTCTTCTTTATACAGTGGAGTCCGCTGACGATAAACTGTTTGGGGACTGATCCAGCAGTTTATCTTTAACAAGGCTTATCGTAACCATTTCAAGAAAATACTTAAAATCACACACACCCACACACATACACACAACACACCATACGTAGCCTTCAGCAGGTATGTTGGCTTGACGTCTTTGGTTGTCAGAACGCAAGACAAGAATATAGACCTACACCTCCAACTACAACTGCAATGTACAGTATGGCTTATATCGACCCGTCAGTGAGTGTTATGCATTGCATGAAGTGGGCAGCCACGTTACCGATGTATGCCTGTAATAACTGTAATGGTTATCTTAAGCAGGCCGCGTATCAAAGGCGTTTATTACAACCACACTTTCGTTAGTAGTGCTAAAGAGACAAAAATCGGGTCCGAAGAAAACGTTTACACTAACCGAGAATTTATCTTAACCGGGTTTATCTTATGCGGACTCCACCGTAACATTTTTACTCTCTTGCGAGGCAGCGATTTCGCTTCTGGTGTTTTCAAGCGACACAACACTCAGGGGCACAGAGGAACCAGATGGAGCACTTGGGATTCTGTGCAACTAGCCATGTTTGGTATGCTCTCAAGAATAACAATACGATCGGACCGCTCATTTTCAAAGACAACACCAGCAGATCTTCTAATAGTGCTTCAACGGCAGTGCTGCAGATTGAAATATTAGGTCCATCCCATAGGTACGTTTGCACATAAAATTAACACCGCTTGTGACAAACTGGTGAACCTTGACACTCGTGTGCGCTTACTCCTGGGTGGAGATAATAAATGTTGGGGAATCCATGCTATTCCCTAGATCTGGTCCTTTGCAGCGTTTGACTAATCTTCCCAAAATATAAGATCGCGTATGGAGATAAAAATGTCCTCCAGAGGAAAACTTCAAAATCTCGAGACAAAGAGTACTCTGGCAGGCGGGCTTGTTGCGGAGAATGCAAATGTGCATATATTAAATGGCGTTTGCTTCGTTGTATTGAACATTAAATAAAGTTGAGCTTTGTCAAATTTCGCTCATTTGGTCATATTGTTTTTGATTTAACTAGTAGGGAAACTTTCCTTTGGGTTAGACCTTAAATGTCATAAAAAGTACTTTATGCTGAATTGATTAATCAACAATAGTCACGCTACAAAGTTTAAGACTTTTCACACATTATCCTTAACGCAGTTTTTATCAGTTGACCAAACAATATTCAGTGAAAAAAATGTATTAAACATATTTATATTCTATTCTATGCACCATAACGCTTTGCAATATGGAAAAGACAATTCGAAAGACAGTGTAATGTGAACAGTTTACAAAGTGCGCTTTGGTTCTTGTATTTCGTGGAGGTGTGCTGGGCGTGTTTTACACAGAAAGCTTAACTTAATGGATATAATAATATAGTAACAAACTTGATCAGGTTTGATACAAAGCTTCACCGGCCAAGTATAACACTTCATTTTGACCTATAGTCTTAGTCTTTGCAATAGCTGACAAACTTAGATGTCTGAGTATTCTTGTCAACGTGCTTACATTAGCAAGCTGTGCTCATATTTTTTTTTCTGAAAAAAAAAAAAAAAAAAAAAAAAATATATATATATATATATATGTCTTTTTGTTAATTTGTTTTTCGATCTCTTTTTGTGAGAGGCTATCTGTCAGGCTGTCTGTCTCTGTGACTTTCAGTCTGTCATTAAATCTACTTATCTGTCTGTCTGTCTGTATCTATGCTCCGTCTCTCTGTCTGTCTCTGTCTCTGTCTTTCCTTCTCTCTCTGTGTCTCTGTCTGTCTGTCTGTCTGTCTCTCTCTCTGTCTCTGTCTCTGTCTGTCTGTCTGTCTGTCTCTCTCTGTCTCTGTCTCTGTCTGTCTCTCTCTCTCTCTCTCTCTCTCTCTCTCTCTCTCTCTCTCTCGCTCTCTCTCTCTCTAGGTGTGTGTGTCTACTTCCGTATGCCTGTCTGCGCCCGCCCCCTCCACCTCCCCTCCCCAATTTCTCTCTTTCACTCTCATCCTCTCTCAGACAAGTATATTACTATCTCTTACTCTTACATAAAAGTTTGGAGGTCCCCCGGGGGTGAACACAAACATCTCTTTGTACTGCATATGCGACCACCAAAAGTTTCAGATCTGTGTCAATAAGCTTATGTGCTAGGTTTGCCACTAAAGTCAGAAACTTTCAAAATTACAACAACAAAAACAAAAACAACAAACAAACAAAAAAAAACAAACAAAACAAAACAAAACGAAAAAACAACAACAAAAAACAAACAAACAGAAAAACAAACAAACAACAAAAACCCCCTCAAAATTTAGCTGCTAGGACTATCAAAGAATTCAGATCACATTACCCCTACTTTTGGCTGCCTGTAAAGGCAAGGATTGATCATGAAGCGGTAGCTATTGTCTTGTACTCTTACAATGCCACTGGCCCTTGCTGCCTTAATGCTTAATGAATGTCTCTCAGATATAAACCATCACGCAATCTCCAATCAACAGACAGACACGTTGTGTCCCACAGATACAAACTGAACAGATTTGGCCCCTACTTCTGGAAATCCATCGCCATCAGACTTCGCAAAGGATCCACCAAAAAGATCTTAAAACTTCTTCACCAACACTCAGGTGGCGAATGGTCACTATAATTGTCCCAGGCACGCATGTCAAATTAGATCGGATAGATGTGTGTAGTCGTGTCATACCCGAATGAGTCCATGTCAAGGTTTGCTTTCGTTTAAAAAACTAAGCATGGAAAACAGAATAAGGCTTTTCTTTCTATTTTTCATAATGTTCAGCCAATGGACACTGACGTTTTCTATAAAACTTTATATCAGGCACAGGCCTTCTCCACTCTGTAATATCCAATTTCTCATCATACCTCAGACTGTAACAATCCACAAATAAAAGCTCTGATACGCCCTGCCGGTGCAGAATTCCTATTCCTTGCCATTGTCGGACAGAGCGATCTGAGGGTGAAAGGGAAAGAGTGAATGCAGAATAGAGCAAAGAAAATTAATAGAAATAGTACAGGTTTGGTTAATGGTTTAGGTAAGGTTATTTAAAAGTCACTGAGAGTAAACAACAGACAATAACATCACAATGTGCCAAATAATACAGAAAAGGGCACATTTACAGCCGGCCAACTTACTGTTTTTTGTTGGGTTTTTTTTTTGTGTTTTTGTTTTTGTTTTTGTTTTTGTTTTTTTGTTTTGTTTTTTTTTTGTTTTTGTTTTTTACTGTTACAAGAGATAAAAACAAACACATAGCCTCGATATAGAGTCTACTGAATGAAGCCCCCTTCATAGCGAAAGTTCAGGGTGGAAGAGAATCACAAGATTAAAGATGCGCGTCACACGCGTGGAGCGTAGTGATGGTTCTAAGAATCAGATGATCATCAGGATACAGTGCATTTCTAAAGAAAGGGGTCTCTTTTTTTCTGACGGAATGGCTTTAGATCTAGGCTATTGATCTATGGCCTAGATCTACAATCTAGAACTCTCAATATTGTCTGGATATAGATTCTAGATATAGATCTACACATACAGATCCAGTCTAGTCCGATTTCCATTTCTAGGCGCTATTTATCCAAAAGTTGCTTATGTAAATATAAGCTCTACCCTGCATCATTATAATGGAATCGTCGGAATCGTCTTTTCTATCTGCTTCTCCATCTCACGTGGACTAGGCCTTGGCCTAAGATTAGGCCTAACCAGGCAAAAAGAGACACATACCCTTACAGAGAGAAGGTCAACATGCGTTTGCGCATGTGCCATCTGTCCGGGCTTCATGTAAAGTGTCAAACAAACCAATACAGCCTAGAACTCATTGTGTCAAACCCAAGGATCTTAGAAGCTAAGAGAAGCACAATTATCGGATATTAATGAAAAATAATGTATAAGGAAATGGTTAATGTAGTAATAGTTTTCTTGTGCATTTTGTTGGAGCACAGATGTTCATTCATATGTTGTGTCGGCATATTTTAAACAAACAACTATATTCCTTTAACCCTTCATAGTATTTTAAGATAAGGTTCCATCTGTAAATTAATGTTAAGCGCTTGGAGCTATATTTTATATAAGCCTCGTATAAATTCAATGTACAAGTGCATTTACTTTATTCAACCGAATAGCTTCTTTCTTTAAGAGGCATCTGTCCTATTTCTATTAATATTTGATGACAGAGGGGTGAATGGGTCACCCTACAGACTAAACTACACAGGCTATTGACTTTAAATATGACATGAAGCTGACATTTGATGCTAGGAAGATGAAGTTTATTAGAAAAAGTTGTTTCAATGAAGTGTGTATTTTTAAAAAGATCAAACATTCAATTGCTCACTACTACCTGTATTTTACTCACTTTGTTTCGTTTTCCCACCAGCCCATTCATACTTTTTAATAGAATATCGATACTGTTCCCCCTCTATTTATTTCTTTAGCGTCTTTAGCAACAAAGATGAATAATCTAGATTTAGTTAAGATCTCTAGAAAGAACCAAGGTCTAGACGTGAGTCAGTCATGTAGTAGATCTATTAATTTAGGTCCATCACTTTTAGATAGCATTAGATCTAATTTAGCACTTGATCCATGTAAAAAAGAAATCTAGCTAGATCTAGAGTCTCTAGATCTAGATCTAGCTGTCCAGCGAAAAGGAAGCCTCTAAACGTATGCCCTAGTTATTTTATTTCTAGCTTTTTTAGTCCAGTAAAAGAACATTTTAACCTCCAACTAATTGCAACATAAATGTTATTTACTGTATGTGATTCTACAGTGT
>JBCJKF010106584.1:0-10340 GCA_039654545.1 Plocamopherus ceylonicus
CGGTAACATTATCTTCCTCTTCTCGTTTGGGATTCGCGCAATTAAAACGCGGGACGTCGTTGCATCGCGAAATATTTGTCCGAGCTCGGAACGACGTCCCGATTAAATTTCCTACCCTCCTCGCATCCAGGAATACGAGACTAGTTTACGTTATCCGATACGTACAGTCCCGGTACCGGAATTATTCCCGCGTGTGAAATTGATAAAATCTCAGGAATTTTAAATCAAATAATGCGAGAGAGAGAGAGAGAGAGGCTTTAATTGTAGTAACAGGGCTGATTGTTTTATCTTGTCCTGTAATCGTTGAGAGCGTGATGTATATTCACGGGGGCATCTCCCTCTCTCCGAATCGCATTCATTACTTTCTTATCGTATTCCCGCGCGCATTGCACTCTTTATCGCGACGGAAAAAGACGGAAGTCGGAAGAGGAGCGGAAACTTTCGCGAAGTCGAAATTTCAAACTCTCATCACCGCGAGAGAAAGGATAAAGAAAGAGAGAGGGAGAGAGGAAGAATTTTCAAATTTATTCAATAAATGCGGGCAGCGGTGGCGGAAAGAGCGATAGTACTCGCGTTACCACGTCGTAGACCGGTATTCGATTCGATTTAACGAAAACCGACGACTTCCGGTTTTGGCGCGTCACGAAGTCCTCGCGCGCACGATCCTCGGGAGTCCGGAGCCGCGGCGCTCGTTTATCGCGATATCGTGTTGCGATTATGAATCATTCGTGCTTGTTATAGCTGCGCACGTAGGCGGACGCTCTTTGTCTATCCTTTAATATCGCGGATGGCCGGAAGCGGGGGAAATGCGCTCGCGGCAGAAACGGACGGGCGTACAGCGAGCCGAGGCTCGCGTGATCACGGATCGCCGAGGGATCGCTCGCCCATTTTTTCCACCGCTCGAGAAAGGGGTGCGTGGCCCCCGGGGGGGATAAAAACGAAACATTTACGAGGAGGTGGAGCAGGGAGGATCGACGGATCTCCATTCTTTGCCGCGCACCTTTTTACCTACCTGCTGCCTGCCCTTCTCGCACCCATCCCCGCACCCTACCGATTTGCGTAAACACACTCTAATTTATGGAGGGTTCCCGTCCCTCCGTCGCGGTTGGCACCCTCGCGATTTACGAGAACCTCCCGCGTAGTCGGGAGATTAGAGGCTCGTCCTGATCGTCCTTTCTTCTCTCTTTCTCTCTTTTTTTTTTCGGCAACTCCGATGCTATCCTTACTCCGTTATATCGATGGAAGGAGCGATGAAGCCGCTCGAAGGAATCTCAGGACGCGCGCGATTATTACTTTATCTCGATCTTTGTTGCCGCAACCTCCGGCGATACGCCAAAGACGTCACATCGAGATCGCGAGGAAACATTTTCTCCCTCTTCTCTTGTGTTTTCTTTTTTTCTTTGCCTTTCCTGTCTTTTCTTTAGGCCGCCGGAGAGATCGGGTTTTACGATTTCGCCAAGCTACCCGCGGTACCCGCCTCTTTATCTCTCCGTCGGGTAATTCGCAAATGGAATAACGTTCCCCTGCGGAACAAAGGTCTGCCAGACAGAGCCCCGTGTCGCATTGTCTGAGATTTTTCGTGCGATAGCGATAGCTAATCCCGCCCGCGGTTTCCGCACGAATTCGTTGTTGAGAGAGCGTACGCGCGCACGCCCTTTTCTATCGTCATTCGCCGGATCGTTGTAATCATTTGAAGTGGAAAGGCGGTAAGAAAGATCGGAGGCGACGATCACAGACTGTCTCCGTAAACGAAATCGGAGGCGAAAAGGACCGAGTCAATTTTAGAAACCCGACCCTGAGATCTCGAATGATTGTACTGAAAAATAAATATCTATAAAATTCTGGCTTTACATAAAAACCGCCAAGAAATGTTCCGCAGAAATTTATTAATAGCATCGGTTTTTCTCTTTTCTCGTGTAAAAAAGAGGAATATGTAAAAATATGAGGCTAGCGTATAAAATAAAATAGACGAATATTAAATTAAAAAATTCGTATACGTTATAGAAGATAATAATCACTTTTTTAGAGCTCTGGTGTTTTGTTCTTTCTCTACCATAATTATAAATATGATATATTTAAAAAAAAAAAAAAAAAAGTGTACACGAGATAAGTCATTGCTTGAATCCGGGATCGGGTTACATCTTTTCGTTCGTGTTGAACGAAGAGAATCGGGTTCCTCGAGTTAAATACGATAAGCTTTCTCGGGCATACGAGAGGAGAAAATATACTTTCTTGTCTTTCGGAGCCGGAAGATACGTGCCCTAGATCTATGCCGCTGATAGCGCGAGCGATTTTTTTCCCTCGCTATCTTTCCCCGACCTCTTCGCGGTATCGCGAGCCGAGGGGATTCAATCGAAAATCGATTCTAACGCGAATGCTTATCGGGGATATCGGGCTTGTGGCGAACCTACCTCTCCCTCCTCCTTGCAGTCGCAGGTCAACCGGCCGTAGTGGTCGCAGGAACAAGGGGGATAGTCGCACCTGCTCGTCGAGTTGGTCAGGACGCCCTTGAGTAAGCTGCTCCAAAAGAGTCCTAAGATCGCGCTACCCAACACATATCTCGTCGCTCCCATTTTGCGCCTCTCGGCCTCGCCCCCGCTTCTCTCTCCTTCTGCCATACGCTCTCAAAGGGTTTCCTCTTCTTCCTCGCCTTTATCACCGACTGTTTTATGCCAAGCTGGCGCCAGGCGATAATTCCGCGTCGAGCCGACCGCGAGATCGTCTCGACATTTCTCTCCGCTGCTCTTTAAATCCGCGTTGTTGAATTTGTCGGTGTATCTTTCGATTGAAAGAAGCCACGTAGTCACGTTAACTTAGCGTGACGATTAAATCGCCGTCTGCGACTAATCCTCTCGCTTGCACCAGGAAAAGTTATCTCGACCTTGTCGCGACACGTGACACACGCCATGCAATATTACGTGATTCTATGCCCGGTTATAATCTGCGCCCTGTCTCTTGTTGAATTCATGCTTCTCGACGACGACGACGACGTCCGACATAAGGTATCCTCTCGAAGCTCATTCGAATCGTCGATTCGTAGAATCGTCTTCTACTACGACATTCGTCTCGACGCTTCTTCGTTCCTTCCCTGCGACGACGATGCGATCATCCAATTTTGTCGGTGACAGCGTACAACGTTTTTGAACATGGCACCAGAATTCTTCGTCTCTTCGATCTTAGTCCTTCGGAAATGATCGTCCGTCTGTAAGGACAGAGAAATTAGGAAATCTTGCGGTTCTCACGTATTCTCTTTCTAGCGTGAATTTTCTTTTTCCTCCGTCAAATTTTTCGAATATATCGATATTCATAACGATGATTTTAATATTTTCGCAAAAGACATTTTTCTTGTATGTTTAATAATATTATTTATTATTTAATTATTATTTTATGAATTTATTAATTATTATTTATTAATCGCTTTTGGCATGATTCGATGATAATTTTATATTATATTATAAATTGTTAGAAAATACTCTTTTGATTTATTCCTTCAGTTAAATTTATCTTTTTACACTGCGGAAATTAGGTCACGATTTATCCGAAAAGATATGACGTGTCACTCGATGATGTTGATTAGTAATGTTTTCCTTTATTTCTTTCAAGGTGATAAGTACTATGTTACGTTATCACGCTCGATCGTACAGAAACGACGAACCGTTGAAAGTGTCACACGATATTACTGCAAATGACAGCGTCGCAATATCCGATGATGATAATCCGCGATCTGCCACTCAGTTACTCTCTCACTATGTATCGTTGCGTGACTAATCGTGCCTACATTCTTGCGTTATCAAAATGCTCTCGCTCGATATGACGTGGTTCTGTTTATCGTACAAATATGTCAACTGCCGTTACTGCAAACTTTTCGTGTTGGCGTTCCGCGAACGCGCTTGTCGGTTATTCACGATCGTTTCGCAACGTAACGAGAGGAAGTCTTATTTGCTGGTTCTTTAACTCCAACTTTGACAAGTTAAAGAAGTGAATTCAAATTTATGTTCAAAGAAGAATAACACGAGTGAGATGAAAAATTTTAAATTGACATTATTTTCCGAGAGACATTAAAATAAATTAGAAGATAATCGCGATGAGATTAATTAAAAAAGATACAAAACTATATAATTTATAAATCATAAAAATTTAAAAACATATTTTAGCACTTGTTCTTAAATAAGAAATGACAAGTCAGTATATAGTGAGATAGAGTCGAAGACTTTCTGTATTTTAAGGTACATTATCAAGTTCAGAGTTTATCGTCAAATATTAATGTTTGCTTAATGTAATCTTTGCATTGCAATGATAACAGATACAATATTATTTCATCTCGTGGTCTTGGATATAAAGCGACATTTCCATCAGCATACCACTGTTTATAACTTAGGAAACTGCTGTTGTATAGATGGCCAACGAAATGCTCTTTAATATCTTCGTTTTTCGTTGAGGTTTTGAAAGTTTGGTCTATTCGGATACTAACAAAAAAGTGAAATGGCACATGATAGAAACGGGCAGGATCGATAAACGTGAAAAGAGCGTCGTGAATGAAAGGCAGTCTCACTCAAAGGATTTGAGAAGAATTTCCCTTTACGATCGAGTCTCCAACGACGACTGCGCTCGAAATTTCTTCCGGTCTTCCGTTTTTCATTCTCCTTCCCGGCTTTTTGCTCTACTTTTAGTAGCAATAAAGAAATACCTCATTATTAACGCGTGATGCTCTTACTAAGCTAATTGCTCGTTAAATAAAATTAGAATAATTACGAGAAATTAAAGAATCTCAACGCTAAGCATGATAAAAATTTTAATTTGGTTCTTTATTGACCGTTTAAAACATAATTTTTAAGTTCTCGATATTTGTTTTTATATATATTATCTTATTAATTTATAAACAGTTCCATGCGTTCCGTCCTAAATTATATTAAAAAAATAGATTTTAAGTAAGATATTGACATATTTGTATATGTAAAAAATTATATATTTTCTTTATATTTTTCACAAAAATTTGTATACTAGTCTTTGACACATTTGAATGAATTCTCCCTTTGCTTGTTATCGTCGTTCGTTTTCAATAATAGAGATAATTTCGCCCGAGAAAACTCGTATGTCGCTCGTATCGATCTATAAATCATTTTCAATTTACGAATAGTCGTTACTTCTCGACGCAACAATCGATGAAGATAAATTAATCTTCGGGTCACACTCGGGACGTCGGTTTCGCTGCTATTATAACGAACAAGCGAAGCAGGGCGGAGAAATAAAACGAAACGCGACATGTTGAAAAAAAAGAGGAAACGAGAAAACGCTAGTTCGATAAGGGAATCAAAAGGAGAAACGCGAAACGCGAATTATTCTCGGCGATGGATTCGCGCGATCGGACGATTAAACGTTTCGGTCCGTCTGATTTACACACCTCATTAATGGATATTCACGTTCGACTGCGAGACTCAAGATCGAACAATCGCGAGGAATGACATATGTATTTATCGTTGCAGAAACACGGTCTGAAATGGATAAATAGCGATACTCATCCGTCTACCTCGCCTCTTCGACACGCGACACGGGACGATAAGTAAAGTGCGAGGTGAGGTACGTGTAGGAGTAAATCGTTTCCGATTACGTGACTCTTCCTCTCGTTCGTAATACCATCGTCGATTCACCGACGACACACACATATATACATGTATACGATATATAGGTACATGTACACATATACGACGGCGAAATTGTTCGACTTCTCGCGCCTCTGTTAGAATATTTTATGCGATTCCTCGCCGCTGTACGCAATTTGAGGAAAGATGGAGCGATGCTTTCGCGAGCATTTCACCGTCCAACCAACACCCCTGTTCCAATACATTTTGCCTTTATTCCTTCGGCAACGTCTTATCTTTCCATCCGCTTTATCGCCGCGAGTTGTAAGAATTGTCCGCACCCTCCCGGGGAAGCATTCGCAGTTTCCAGACGGCGATAACGATAAACGAGGCCGGATCGGAGGGAGGAATGGGAAAGAAGGGGAACACACCGATTCACCTCCTCGGTAGTTTTACGGTACGGATGGAGGGGAATAACTTTTTCGTATACTCGTGGATTAAGATTGGATTTCGAGACTGCGAACCGCGGGACGAGAGCTAATCCGGCGATAATTTGACAAAGATCCGAGGAGGGTTTTTGTTTTTATATTTTCAACCTATCGGGCAAATGTCGAAAAAATAATGCTCCACTGCCACGATTAAAGATTATTTTGCGTATGAATAATATTCGCGTCGAGGATATTTTCATATTATAAATTTTAGAATTAATATATCGTATAATTCGCCGAGCTTAAAAGTTAATAATTCGATAGGAAAATATTTATCTGATTATAACGAAAAAATATTCGAATCGAATCTCGTCGGTAGTCGCGACCCGTTCCAATCATTTACGTATTAAAATAATGCAATTTGAATAAAGTCGACTATCATTAGAGGCGTGCATGACTGACGAATTAATGCGGCATTATAGGGGGAGGCAGAGGAGGAAGGAGGAGGAAGCAATAATACATAGCGCTCTCGGTCTATGTAACATCGATTATTGATAAACTCCCCACCAGGTATCGCGTTTAGCTAATTCGATAGGAACGTGGAAGTGTATTTCGCATATATACATGGTATGACCGCATTTTAGTCGCAATTTCGAAGCTCGCAACAACATGCCTGTATTTTCAAGTTTCGTCGAAACTCCGTAATCACCGAATCTCACTTTATCGCTCTTTTATTCTGACGTGCGACGAGTGTGTTTATTGCGCAATTTTATTCAACCGTAATCAAAAATAGAATAATTGCATCGGGAAATACCAATATACTAATTGCACATATGTATATATATATATATATATAAAATTTCTATATAATTGTTTTGCACGATTGTTATTCGCGTTATTCGGGTTTAAATATTTGCGTTTCGCGATATTATATGAATTTCGAATAATCGATAAAAAGTAATTTTTATTTAAATATGAATTATACCCCTCTCGTCTAGTTATTTATGATCGATTAGTTATTCATGCAATCCGATCGCGTCGTCCTGTTTCGAATGCAGCTGTAGATCTCGCGGTTCGCGCCGGCCAAACATTTACGATGACGAGGCGAACGCGCCAGGATCGAACTGTCAGTTGGAAAATAAAATCACGTATGTCAAGCGATACGGGGCGTAGTAACGATCCGACGATTCTGTTTGAATAGAACGCGGTTTTGAACGAGAGGCGAGTCTCTCTGTCTCTCTCTTTCTCACGCGCTCCTCTGCTCATTTTCATGTTTGTTACGATAACGAATGGCGGTGTACCTTTCGTTACGCGAATGAAAAATCGCAATATCGTTCTTGTCCGTTATCGATAGCACGTTTTTAATGCGAGACACACGCCTGCTATCGGCATCGAGTCGACGACGATAACCTACATTAGAGAGAACGTGCTCGACCGCCTTTTTCTAAACGACACATTTTTCCTCGTCCCTTCTCGTCGCGCGTCCCCTTCTTCCTCCACCCGCCGAATAATCCACGAGCGTAATGAAAAGACTTTACGCTCGTCAACTTGGAAGATAAATTCCTGTTCGATTATCGATTTCGCGCCGGCATAATCATAACGATATTTTAAAGATCGATTTATTAAAAAGTGCCTTGCTGAAAACGAGCGATTTATCATATTGTAATCTTCCATCGTCATTTTATATCCGAGAAAAATTACCGTCAAATTTTTCGAATTAAAGCTGTCACGGATATCGGAGATACGTTCGATTTTCGATTGAAAAAAAAATTGGAATTAAGTATGTAGTGTTATTGTTAGAAGTGTCAGAGAGGAAGCAGTAAAAATCATTTGATAATTACATAATTGGGGAAATCAATAATTTTTTTTTTTTTTTTTTTTAATCATATTATTCGCGATGTAAGCAATTTTCTTAGCGATTCGATCCGATTTTTTCCATCGGAGATGGCAATATCTTTCAACGTCTCGATTTAATCTCGGGTTCGGTGTATAAACTCGCGCCGCTGCGGCCCTGCATCCCGTAACTCAAGTAACGTTATGCATGCAACACGCAGAGAGCAACGCCGAGCGGAATGTTTAGTCTCGCGGCATTGTTTTCAATTTCGAGATAACAGCAGGCGAGAAGGGCAAGCCCAGCGCCGGGAGTACTTCAACATTGTTACGTCGCGGAAACCCCTCAGAGAAATGCGAATGCAAATTTCTTCTTTCCAGAATTTCGCGGTGCGATTCGTGAATGAAATTAGTTTCAAATCGATCGCCGGCCACACACACACTCGTTGTAGAAACTTTCGCACGATCGGATCAATATTTTACACGTCGCATGACAAGTTTAACGCGTCCGAATTTTTTGGAAGAAATTTATACAAGAAAAAAAAAAAAAAAAGAAAAAAATATGCGCATCCTGAAATTTACAAATTCTTTACATATATTCCGCGTATTATTCCACGCACGTCGCCGTGGAATTCTGATAAGCGATCGGTGCATCTGTCACGCATTTTATACGACGGACGTGACGTAGGTCTCATTCGCTTGACGCGACAATTGAGTGTCTTCCGCGGCGGCGATTCTTTCCTCGAGGGCAGGGACAGAGTCAGTGGGTGAGAAACGAGCGATTAATCGACCCCCACAGCCGGTTGTAAGAGATAGCATGCCCGCAGCATGCCACGTGGGAAATCAAGTATTACGGTCTCGCGACGAGCCTCTCTCCGGCGCGCGATCGCATGGAATAAATTCAACTATCGCTACGAAGGAATTTCTCCTCTGATCGTCTCGCGACGACGACGACGACGACGTTGGTGGTCGTCGACTGATGGTCGGCCGATCGATCTCACGGTTCAATGCCACGGACCGAGCTACGTTTTATTTTACGATCCGTCAAACGAGCGCGTTATATTCTCCGTATAGTCTCGGCAGCTCGAAGAAGCTGCGTATAACATTCCGATGCGTGATGCAGCTGCCGCGTGATGTCGACCGCGTTATGCAACGATTGAGGGGACGCGTTCATGTGCCACGACGATGATTCTTCGTTCGAGAAGAATCGAATGTGTTGAATGTATTTTGCATATTCGAGAGACGTTAAACGAGTCGCCGATCGATCCAAGCGTTGATGACAAGATCGAGATCACTAGTGTATTATAAATATTATTGTACACCAGTGCTCGAAGGTTCGTATCAAGAAACCTAAGAAGAGAGAATGTCTTCATTCGGATTTTTTGAAAAATTGAAGCATCGCTATTTTTTTTGTATTGACTATATATTTCTTTAGTTATTATATCTCTTTTCCATCATCAGATCCGTCACTCGCGGCGGTACCACGTTATCGGTATCGGCACAAAAACACTCTCGTTAAATTTGAATAGGAGGAACGTTTGCGATGAGATGCACGGCGGGTTCGGGCTTTTATGTGTGTACCTTGATCCCGTGTCCGAGTGAACGAGCGACGCGTCGTCGGCGACGCGCCAACAGCGACTGGTCGCCTTTCGAATTCGCGGCTGGTTTGCACCTCGGCGACGGTTATCGCACGACACGAGTGTAGGTTTCCTCTCTCTCTCTCTCTCTCTCTCCCTGTCTCTCTCTGTCTCTCCTTCTCCTCTCCTACGCCGCCCGCTTGCTCTCCCTCCTGTCCTGGAGTAAAACGCATCCCCACCGATCTCGGCAAACTTCCCTCCCTCGACCCGACACTCAGTGCGATCTCCGCTGCGTTGCGGCGCATCTCGTTCTTGTTCTCGTCCCTTGTACGTCCGTCCTTTTGCGAAAATCTTAACGCCTTTTTAATTAGCGTATTTAATCTTTAGATTCCGCTTCGCGCATGTTATATGTTAATTTCTTATCTTCGTTCAAGCAATCCTGTCACGATTATTTGCGTTCTGTCGCGTATTCTGATAATTTTCTTCAAATAATTGTTTTTGCGTTGTATCTTTTGTTATAATGAGATTATTTATGTTATAATGAATAATTTATTATATTTTCTTTTCATAATTTTATACTTATTTTATCGAATAGCATATAAATACATTTTTTAAAAGAATGTGCAATAAATTCTAGAGCTATTTTTCTTGGACAAAAAAAAAAAAAAATCGGAAACTCATATTTTCTTGATTAGCAAAACCTTTTCATTAAGCTGCTAGTTATCTCTCGTGAATATCTAAACTAATAGATATTTATCATTTTTACCATAGTCGGCATGTCACTGAAACAATGTATCAATTAGTAAAAAAAAATTATGAACACATTTTTTTCTTGCATCCGTCTTTTTTCTTATCTCACTAGGTATCTACCCTATTCGACTCTTTCGCCGTATTACACATCTTATAATGCAAACTTCTTATCAGTC
>JBCJKF010106694.1:0-10339 GCA_039654545.1 Plocamopherus ceylonicus
GTGCAATGTCTCTACTAGGCCGATTATTTACTATCATTACGCTTCTTCTGAAGAAATGCGAGCGTGCACTTAGCCGATGTGAGGCCGAGGAACCGTGCACTTAATGATAGAGTTTTATATAGGGAAAATTCCGTCAGAGCAGGAATGCGTGCACTTGGCCGAAGCGTGCACTTGTGCAGCGTGCACTTAACTGGCGTCTACTGTATCTTCCTTTTTCCTCAGACATTGATTTTTTAGGCATTTTTACTGTAATTTTGTAATTTTCTAGAATCAATGTCTGTCTCATAGATATTTAAACTTCAGTGAAAAGATTGAAAAATCCTGTGGTAAATTTACTTTAAATTTGGTAAAAGCACTAAATTTGAATTTTATTGTCATAATCATACCATGTATTAACTTATAAAAACTCATTGACTAATAGTCACATAAGTTTGTCTCTATTTCTTATGTCAACATGTTTAGGTGCCAACAAATGAACAATCATAATAATAATAGTTTAGAAAAGTAGCTTTTAATATTACTCATTACACATTAATAAGTCTATCCTGTCTTTAAACTTTGTTTGCCTTTTACAGTGAAACCTGTTAACTATAAGATTGTGTGATCTAATTTGTAAGGAGATGAAGTTTTGAAAAGCTCTGAATTTTTTATTTCTTTTTAGTAAAATGTTTTAAAGGAGATCTGTATAAATTTCCATGTGTCATAATGGTTGAGAGTGTAGCATTTGGCAATGTAATGGCTATTCTATTGCTTCTAGTAATCAATAAGTTTTCGAAGTAAACATTTTTCAGTATTCATTTGATGAAAGGTACAGTGTAACCCTCTTATACTGAATCCGATTTATACATATGTGAACCATATATATATGGGAAATTGTGGGGAAAAGGCTGCAATGCAGAGCCATAAACTATAAATTGAGGTCAGTCTAAAAGTGTGTGGTGCCCTAAAAAGGGACGTGTTTAGAGGTTTTGAGCTAGCTGGCGGCTCTTGCTTGCTGACTTGAAGAAATCTTTGATCTGCGACTGCTGATGCTTGCCATAGGTTCGCGTTGCACACCTTGTCCTCTGCTTGCTCGTTAATATTATATTAAGGAGCCATTCGCATGTTGCTGGGCAAAGTGTTTCAGTGCTCCAAAGGTTGCTTTAGTTTTTATTGCTTGAAAATCCTTTTCTTAGGTGAAGGGTTCTCTCTCACTTCAGCGATGATAGCATTAATTGATCCAGTCGAAGTCGCCGATAAGCACGAGTTTGGGAGGAGGCAGAAGTGTGCTTATTGCCTGCCGAAGCATGTTATTTAAGCGAAAATAATACATGAATGGCTTCCATTCCTGGCACTAGGGCTGCTTTCTAGTCCATCCTATGACAAGAAAGCATTTCCCTTGGGTGTAACATTAATGCAGTAATTCCCAAGAAGACTTTTCCATTACGTAGAAATGTTACTGATTTTACTGTAACATTAGAGAGGGGATGTAGGGGTTGCTGTGTAGGAGGGGAGGCATGTGGGGCTCAGGGAGGAATAGATCAGTTTGATGCAGACCGACCTGGATTCCAAAACTGGTGGCAATCCCTCATTCAACTGCATAGTGTTAAGAACGGGGTCACTTACTACATGTATCTAGTAGGACTGAGTGTTGTTGTACGGTACACAAAGGGTGGTAGAGCATCCTGGGGGGTTATCGCAGTGCATATTTTGTGGCATGATGGCCATCATCATATTGTTTTTGAGAAATGATTTTATTTTCTCTGTAAATCATCTTTCCTTTTTGCTAAATTTTATTATGATTATCATAACAAATTCGTATTACTATTCTAAATGCTTCTTTTCCTCCTTGGCATCCCATTTTCTCCCTCTTTTTTCACCCTGAGACAACCCAAGTGATTAACGGGTTGTAAAGCAATCAATCTATCAGTCAAGCTTCCCTTCCATTCAAGATGTTCTCATCAGTCACTTAACTCTGCCCACCAATGTTGACGAATCAAAATACATGTTTCCCATTTTTTAGCAGTTTCACTACCCAGCATTGACCATTGCGTAGACAAATGGCTCAGTCGAAAGCATTGAGCCACTAACTTTCAACTGTAGATCTAGGCCTCATGTAGGCCTACCTGTCAAACCGTTTGTCATGATTGCATAAATTCATATTTTCTTAATGTCCAGGTAAAATTTAGAGGCGTGGATAGCCCGGCCCAGTCTCCTCTCGTATGCGAGGGTACGCACACAAGTGTTTGAGGACAACATGTTTAGGCCCTATCCGTTGCGTCAACTGTAATTTGTCAGTGATTAAGACATTCATATAAACATTGATGTAGTCACCTGACAATTACAGCACTAGGGAGAATGTTTCTTAGGCATCTCAGACAGATTTTCTAGCCCCAGAGGGCTGGATAGAATGGCACATTGAATTTTATTTGTCGGCAAGCAAGAGTGCTCAGTATTTTGAACTACATGTAATAGTAATATGGCAGATTCTGACCAAGTTGTTGAGTCGCTAAAAGTGCAATCGTCAAATTTCATGTCGCTATATAAGTTAAATGTTTTCGTTACTCATATGATATATAAAGAAAAAAACAGGACTTTGAGATGACGTTGATATAACCAGAATGTCGCAGTACCGTGGTTGTTATATGTGGGCCGCGCTATATTTACTGTCAGTCAGCAAGCAATGTAATGGCTGTGCTTCTAATACCCATTTAGCTATTG
Source organism: Plocamopherus ceylonicus (assembly GCA_039654545.1). Classification (NCBI taxonomy): domain Eukaryota; kingdom Metazoa; phylum Mollusca; class Gastropoda; order Nudibranchia; family Polyceridae; genus Plocamopherus; species Plocamopherus ceylonicus. The sequence goes on from JBCJKF010106694.1 coordinate 2,701, forward strand.
AGGTATAGTTTCTAAAATTTGTTTGCATTCTTTTAATGAAAGTTATCTACTGTCAACAAGTGATGTAATGACTTTGCTTGTCGAGGAAAGCATTTCAAAGTTGTCTATGTAAGTAGGCAACATTTTCAGTAGATAATATATATTGAGATTAAAATTGCACTCCTTTTTTCCACCTATTTTTAAGAATAAAATAATCTATAGAGTATAAATATAATTTTCTACTTTCATCACTGTAAAGATTGTGATTTTTTATTTTGAATAATCTGTGCAAAAGAAATGCCAGGGATGCATTCAGTCCTTGGCCAGGTCAACTTTTTGATGTTAATTCTTTTATGAAATGACTGTTACACCTCTCCTCTCTATGCCAGGGTCATGAGGTCACCCTAATCATTGTGTTATCAATTGTGTCATTCTCATACTTGTCATGTTTATTGCTCTGCTCTTTAATCTCTTTTCAAAGCAGTTCGTGAATACATAGTGTACAATGATTGTTATTATTATTTAACTGTGAACACTTTGCACCCATTGTCAAGCTCTTAAATGTTTGGATGATATATTTCAAAGTGTTACACTACTTTGTTTTTTTGTACTTTCAATGGTGTTGTACATATAAACAGATGGCAACAGGTTTTGTATGATAATTCTGTGCATGTGGCCCAAGAGAATGCTTACATAAATAGAAAACTATTTGATTAATAAATTCATACTGAAGCAAGCATAACTACTGTTTTTCTCCACTCATATTTTATGACTTTTTAATGTATGTGTGTGTATTTGTTTTCAGGATTGTGCACATTTTATTTCATTAACAGGTACCACAGTACAGAAAAAGTATAGAACAACCCTCTTATAAGGACCCATTGTGACAGCTGATATCAACTCGCTATAACCAGCACTAGGGCCTCTTCCTAATTTCTAGTTTCTTGTCCATCCTATGACAAGAAAGCCTCTCCCTTGGATGCAACATTAATGCAATAATTCTCTGGAAGACGTTTCTGTCATGTGGAAATGCCGTCATGTGGAAATACCACTGATATTACTGCAACATTAGAGAGGGAATGCTGGGGCTGCTGTGGGCCTCGGGGAGGGATGGATCAGTTTGATGGAGACCGACCTGGAGTCCAAATTTGGTGGCCATCCCCCCCATTCATATGCATTGTGTTAGGAACAGGGTCACTGGCTATCTAGAAGGACTGAGAACTTATTAATAATTATAATAATAATTATTATTATTATTAATATTATTATTATTATTATATAGTATTATATTAATACTAAAGGATAAAATCTAAGTGACTGAAACTGTTTCGTCTCTTCAGTCTCTCACTTAAGTGGCAGCCGACGCGTCACCCGATTTTATCCTATGGATGGAGTTATTAGAGTAACGTCCCTTGATTTTAACAAACGCTTTGACGCCGTGCATTATCATGTTGACCCGCCCAGTCTCTAACGTCATACTTGAAGTCAATCAAAGCTGACCAATCAATGAAAGACAAGGAGAGAGAGGAAGGGGGGGGTTTACATTCCGTCTTCACTTTCATTTTGTGGCCGCATCATGCTGAAATGATTATGTAAATGAAATAGTGAGGGCCATCTGGGCACTAGATCTTCGCTACCTGCCTAGGCTTCACATTGTTGCCAGACGATTATGTGAATGGCTGTCAAGAAAACTAGCCGGGTGAAGGGAATTTTGGTTTTTGTGGCACTTTGATGTGAAACGTGGTTTGGGTCCCCTTTGTTACATTGGCTTTGATCACATTCACACCTGTATGGAGTCGCACGGCCAGTGCTCAGTCTCTCGTGTCATGAAAGACGTGCAATGTCTTTACTAGGTCGATTATTTACTATCATTACGCTTCTTGTGGAGAAATGGGAGCGTGCACTTACCCGGAGTGACGCCGAGGAACCGTGCACTTAATGATAGAGTTTTATATAGGGAAAAATGGGTCAGAGCAGAAAAGTGTGCACTTGGCTGAAGCGTGCACTTGTGCGGCGTGCACTTAGCTGGCGTCTACAGTATCATGATCACTTTGCAAGCTCAATGATACAGAATGGGACATCAATATGGGTACATATATGTAGAAATTTTACCTAGTATCAGGGTTCCCACTTAAAATCTATATTTACAAATTCAAGACTACAAAAAAAAAAATAAATGAAATTCAAAACCCAAATTTTGGGAGAAAAAGGAAAAAATTCAGAAACCTATGACTTCCAACACCTAGTATTTAGTGTTCAGTACAAAATATGATATAGACTAGATGGAACAGTTATACAAAATATAGAGGAAAACAAAATAAAAAGAAAACCAAAGTAGAAATGTAAAGATGCAATAAAAAAGAAAAGAAAAAAAAGGTTTTGTTTTTTCTTTAATGGGGGAGGGGTTCTGGTTAAGGTCAACCTATAAATTATTTTGAAGAAATATTGGATATTTTTCAAGAGCAGATCATTCCTGACCCATCACAGTCAAATACACATTTTATTTTATAGCCTACCTGAGTAGATCATTTAAATCTAATGTGGCTCTAACTATTAAGCATTCTTGAAGGCTCGTCTCAACTATAAATAATAAATAGTATGCGAAAATTACAGCAGTTTTTGAGACAAAAAAACGTAACAGAGCTTCAAACTACAAACCAATTTCTATGACTTTGATATTAAGCAAAGTACTGGAACATATTATCATCTTCCGTTCTATCACAAACCATTATAATTATGATGAACATGATGTCCTAGTAAAACACCACCATAGATTCAGGAAGCAGCTAGTTGAGCTAGTAACAATTGTGGACTCACTTGCAAGATCACTTGACAATAAAAAGCAGATTGGTCTCTTCCTCTTAAGAATTCTAAAAAGCATTTGATACAATGCCACATGAGTGATTGTTGAAGGTTGCGGACGGATGTGGGAGTGAGGCGATTGCTGACACACACTTATTATGATCATGATTACATGTTGTTTCTGTCTTCCAATGTGTCTAGATCATTCTAGAACATGTATACTGGTAGTGGCCACTTGACACACTGTGTTCAAGTTTTGTAGATAAATCACTGTAAATTGAACTTGTTATTTTTATTTTTTTTAAATAATTTGTTGTTATTTTTATTTTTTTAAAATAATTTGTTGTTTTTAAAATCTACTGAAATAGACGCTACATTACTTCCCAAACTATGTGAAGGTAAAACCAAAGATGGTACAATATACTCATATATGGTAAAATGTCATTTGTATGATACAAAAATAATTTGAAGTAAAATTGAGCCACAAGAAGATGTAGCTCGTACATGGCTACATGCCATACATATTAATATATACAAGAAAATAAGAAGTCAAAGTATTTCTCAACAACAGTTTCATTTCATGATTTATTTGTATATCATCAGGTAATGGACGGCTTCAAGAATGATCTTACATCTATTTCAATTCTAATTTTCACAATGTTATTGGCTATTTCAAATTTGCCTAAGTGTAAAGAAGTGGAAAAGACAAGAGAAAATCCTCCACTTTCACTTTTCCCTCTAAAATGCAACATAGAAAGTCAATCCGAAACAAAGCAAGAATACAAGACAAACAAAACAAAACACAACCCAAAACAACAAAAACAAAGAGAAAAAAATGCATAAAACTAAAATAAATGAATGACAAATATTCCCCTTTTTTACTTCACCCAACATGTTTGTCTGCAAACTAAACGCCATATCACATTCAAGAAATTAACCTTTCATTTAAAGTTCGAAGAATTCAACATTTCATATTTGTATATATATCACAAACTAAATGGAAGCTATTGCTTTGCACATTTGATATAAATATATTACATTTGAAATTCTGTTACAATACCATCTTTGACAAGAATGTACAAATACTATACATCCAGAGATAGTGTCATGTTTACTGTTTCTTGTTTGCCTGTTTTTCATCTGAAAATGAAAAGGAATTAAACTTTTTATTTGACACTTAGGCTATCTTGAAACAATGAAACCCTATCAAGCTGGAAATAAAAACAAAAACAAAAAAAGGAAGTATATATATAGGGTGGGCTAAAAAAATTGCGCAGAACTTTGGACGGCCACAAAATGTAAACTATGAAACAAAAATTATTGAAATTCACACAAGAAAGCAACAGTGCTATTTTTAATCGCATACAAAATTTCACTAGAATCCATGAAGTGGATTTTAAATAATCCGCTTTTAATTAAAAGTGGTTTGAAAAATGAATATCGAAATAAAATTTGGCCAATTTTCTTACTGTTTTGTGTTATTTCTTGAAGTGACATGAAAGATAAGTTCACTATGACGATTTTATCTTCTAGGCTCAAAACCGTGTTGATTCACAAATTAGATCTAGGGCTACATCTAGATCTAGATCTAAATGTAAGGTTCAGATCTAAAACTTTCGGTACCTGTATAGACCTACAATTCAGGTAAGATCTTTGAAGAATGCGATACTATCAGGAAGGAGAAAATATTTAATTCAAATTCAGTTGTAAAAATGGATTAAAAGATGGTATATTCTGTTTTTAATTTATCTTTTCCCAGTAGAAATGTTGTATCTTAAGTTGGCTGCTCTAGTTAAGAATAGTTTTGGGTATCGAAGTGCAAATGCGTCATTAAATTATGTTGGGTCTATCAACCAACTCAGTCTAGCATGAGCCAGTCAGCACATGAAATCTTTCGAAATTTGGTTCCTTGATAGTATCGCACTTAAAATTCGATCTTGTCTTTATTCCTTTATGGATTTATATCATATTTGTCACACTTACGTAGAATTATTTTTTCTAGATCTATGCCAAATTTCCATGAACTCTATAAATGGGATGGGGAGGTATAGGGCATGAAAGTTCCTACGCCATTTTTTAGCCTACCCGATATATACGCATCAAAAGATTGAAAATACTACCCGTACCAAAAATTTTGGAGTCAAAAGTAAATTAATAAATATATACAATTTCTCAATCACTGGCAAGATCATCAGCCTCCATGTATCTTGAGAAATTCATTAAGTCAAGTAAAATGTTCTCATACGCATAGATTTACCACAGATGGGAAATCCTTTAATATGAACCAATCCAAATGTTTGAAATAATTGTAGGCCCGATGTGTATCTTGAATAAACAATGTTTTAATTTTAACCAGATTTCATGTTGAACCAATCTTGAGCCTCAGTAAAAAAAAAAAGAAAAAAAATTATTACCAGTCAGCAAAAATGCAAATATATGGAGGCATTGCTTGGCTTAGAGTCAGACCATTGATGTATAGGCAACACGAGATAGAGTGTAGAGGTCTTGTTTGGATGTATGTAAATGAATTTTTGTGTTATCCTATCATTATTAATAATTTTCCATAATTTTATTAGTTATTTTTTCAACATATATAAGTCTACTCTATATGTTCGCACAAATTAACGAATGTAAAATTGCACTGCAGTCTTGAGATTGCAATGCACTATTTACAGATAGTCTTAGTCTTAGTCTTCATAATAGCTGACAAACTCAGATAGCTGAGTATTCTTGTCAACGCACCTAAAGTAATTTATTATTCTAGTATTTTGATATAAGAGTTGTACATTTACGTGTCTGCTTGAAATCTTCTGATCTTTACTGTAATTTACATTGGTAGGGAGTTTATTCAAATCTGCATATTTTAACGATCATATGATTGTACATCTAGTTCTAGATCTAGATCATCTGGATCTAGATCTAAATCTAGAAGATCTTGTCTCCAGACTAGATCTAGATCTAGATCAAGATATAATCATATATCCGTATGCCTAGATTCTAGATAAGACTTCAACTCCTTTTGGACAGAATTTTATTTGGGGTTTAGACATTGTCAATTTTGTACTCTGTTTTAGAGGCGTTTCTATCTGCTGATACATCGGTCATAGGTCCATAAGAGTAATTTTTTTCTGCTGATACATTGGGGATGTGTCCAAAAAGAGTTAAAATCTAGATCTACATCAAGATATTTTGATATGTAGATCTAGATCTAGGTCTTCATAAAATAATTTCCTGAATTCTAAATCTAAATTTAGATCTAGAAGATCTTGTATCTAGACCTAGATCTCATATATCTAGAAATTCGGATCTAGATCCAGATTTAGATTTAGATATTATAATTATATCTGTAACTCAAGAACTAGCTTTAAAAGGAATACAAGTTTTGGGAAATTCACAACAGCACCTGGCAACATTGTCCAGGGTGATAATCTTTGAACTTTGTACAATCTCGAGACTGCCGCACAATTTTACTATCGTAAGATTAAGTTTGCACCGACTGGTAATTTGCGCAGGATAATTATGAGTGTCTACATTTATATTTCACAACAAAAGTTATGCAGTCAACAAAGTGGATGCAGGAAACATAAGGCAATAAGTATATGTATTCAACTTGGATATCGACAGCTCTCCCAATGTTGTCAAAACTGAGTGGACCCGAAACCCTTTTATGCATTTTTCCAAGCAAGTGTATAAACTGGCAACATCAACTCAGAGCATTAGGATATGAAAATTGAATCAGACAACATTATATGAATCTAATATATGAGCACAAATAAAACTTGGTCAATGAAACAAGATCAACCATAATTGAAAGAAACAAGGTTATATGATTTGACGGTTAAATCCCCAGCAGCAAGCACATAAAAAACAATACACATGACATCAATGTGTTTATCATCAACTTTCAATGGCTTCAGGTAGAGAAAACATTCAGGAGTTTGGCAGATTGGAAAAACCAGACGTTATTTTTCTTCGTGAAACATTGTTATGAATGGGAATCAATGATGGAGAGATCCATCAAGGTTTGAAATTTACCCTAAGGACAGAGGTAATACATATGGAAGTTTGTTGATTGCCATAAAATCTTTTGTTTGCGGTAAAATAGATAGTATGATCCTTGACAATAAACTCATTGTCATGGAAACAAACCCCTCTTTATAGGGTCACATCAAAGAGCCATTAGGTGATGCTAACTAACCAAATATTGGCTGGAATGAATTGTGTATGATACAATAGCCTTGGTAAAATAAAAAATCAACGAACAATATATGTTCCAAAAGGAAGACATTTTGATGGATGTAACAAGAAACTAATAGCTATTTAAAAATCTGACAAACATCATAAGGCTTATGTTATCTGTGCCAGATATGAACACTGAAGGCAATATTCTATGGGGAAATTTTTCAAACACCTGCAATGTCTTAAAAGAAAAACATAATGTTCAATTAAAAATTTATATACAGTGGACCATGAGAGTAACAAGCTCGGAAATAATGAGAACTTGGAAATAGCAAGTAAAATCTAAATTCCCGTTTTTTCCCCATATTTGGGTCAACAAAATTAGCATGAAAGAAGCGAGTATGAAAAAGAGGCCAACTCAGAAAGAACGAGTATTTCCTCCCCCCATTGCTAGGACTACGGAGGGTAAAACTCTACTAAAACTAAAACAGTCTGAGAATTTTAGAGTCGGTGAAATTAGCCGCCAAGCACATTACTTCACTTAAAATGGAATAACCCATCCTACCTAAAGATGGACGAGTCTAAGTGTCATGGTGGTGCCACGCTTAGTCGAGGTACATATGTAGATCTACTAGTACCAACAAGTGATCAGAATTGTATTAAGATGAATTTTACATCA